>SJYC01129879.1:0-15453 GCA_006408675.1 Madoqua kirkii | reverse complement strand
TTTCACTTTTCACTTTCATGCATTGGAGAAGGAAATGGCAACACACTCCAGTGTTCTTGCCTAGAGAATCCCAGGGACAGGGGAGCCTGGTGGGCTGCCGTCTATGGGGTTGCACAGAGTTGGACACAACTGAAGCGACTTAGCAGCAGCAGCAGCAGCTTAGACTAAGGAAGCAGTGATAGTGAAGATAAGTAGTCAGATTCTGGATGTATTATGAAGGTGGAACCAACAGGCCTTGATTGGTTGAAAGTAGGATATAAAAGAAAAAAAAAAAAGAAAACAACACAGCAAAAGACAACTTATTGTGTTTTGGTTCCAGAGAGTGGGAGGGTAATGTTCTATGAACAGTTTGGGTATGGCTAAAGGTAGAACATGTCTGGGGAGAAGATGTGTTGCGTTTGTAATATCTATTGGTCATTCAAGAGAGATGTTGAGCAGGTCCTTATATATGTGAGTCTGGAGTTCAGGAGAAAGGTCGAGGTTGGAGATGCATGTTTGGGAGGTGACAGTACACAGACATTAGTCTTAAATAATGAAGCTCATTTTGATCATCAAGAATTAATCATGTTCAAGTTATGACCAGATCAATTTGAGTAAATTGAACAGGAGGAAATCAGAACATTTGATCTGTTTATTTACTGTGATCATGAAGGCATTAAGCAGAATCTAGGGAAAGTTGTCCCATCACTGACAAAGTTCTGTTATGAATTCTTTCCAATAGGTTAAAATATGGTCTTACTAGGTTAAAATATGGTGTTAATGAGTCTAAGGTCTGAATCCTCATTCAGTCCAGTGGGATTCCTTTAATGGGACAGCAGCTGAGGAAAATGCTGTTTTAGTATTATCACCTGGGTTCCTCTTTCTAGTCACTTTTATAAGCATATGCTACAAGTTATAAAAATGTGGGATATAGTTGTTTCAGTGGCAACTCATAAAAGATCTTGCCTAAGGAGAAAATAATTTATCATGGAATCATTTTTATAAGGTCAACTGGAAAACTTCAATAATTATAATCATGACTACTAAATTACCTAAATATTTTTAATGTAAAAAGTAATTTGGAGGCTGACTTATTTAGATAATTATGTGTGTATGTGTGCATGTACGATCCTTTTATTTGCAGGATCATCTACTTTTTACACAGTAAAATCTAAAGTAGAATGTCCACATCATAAAAAGATTAAATGGTTGTAAATTATTTTCCCAAATTTTTCATTTTCCAAAATAAATATGTCATCAGAAAGTATATTTTCTGGTGATTTATGAAAACATGTGAATGGAACAGAGACTTAAAATATTTTCATTGCACTTAAAAATCTAGTTGGGTTTATCCCATCTTTCCTGTTATTTTTTTTTAACTTCATTATAAATAGTCCAGGTTTCATTAGATATTTTACAACTCCCTGCTTAGATATAACTCAGTATTCCTAGACAAGTATTTAGTTTTTGCCAGTTATTATTTCACTGCTAAAGTAAAATTGTTATTACTGAAGCTGACCACTTTTGGGAAAGAGAGCTGTCTTTCAGTCTCTTCACATTTTTAGAGAGAAAGGGGCTTCCACGTGTTCTCTCCATCCTGAACCCCCATCCCACCTCTCTTCCCCACTCCGTCCCTCTGGGTTGTTCCAGAGCACAGGCTTTGGGTGCCCCGTCCATGCATTGAACTCGCACTGGTTATCTATTTTACATATGTTAATGTATATGTTTCAATGCTATTCTCTCCAATCATCCCACTCTCTTCTCCCACTGACTCCAAAACTTCATTCTGTATCTCCTTTGTTGCTCTATATGTAGGATCATTGGTATCATTTTTCTAGATTCTATATACATGCATTAATATACAGTATTTGTATTTCTCGTTCTGATTTACTTCACTCTGCATAATATGATCATATTCCTGTGTGTGCCCCTTACATCCAGCTAAAAAGAGTTTTTAGGAAGCCAGCTTAGACATCATCAGAAGTAATATTTTCCCATGTCTTTCTTCCTACTTACCTGCTGCATTTTTTCCCCATGTCTTACCCAGGGCTCCATGTCTTTGGCTCTGTGATTGGACATGGTCTCTATTTATGGCCTTCCTATTATATTTTAGAAACTAGTTTAGACTCCCTTCTCTGGCTTATAAACCTTGCTCCTCTGCTTGATCTGAAATATTTGACTTGTGGCTTTCTCTTATTTCCAGCATTTCTGACAATTCTCTCCACAGTGAAACCACTCAGTGTCTATGTATATCTCCCCCTGCCTCCCTGCAAAAGGAGGTGCTTGGGAAGCATGGAATTTACAAAGTGAGTTCTTTGGAAGGTCTTAATGGTTAGAGCCATTACTCTAAGTACTATAAAGAAGACTTACCAAAAGGAATTGTGTTTGGATCCTTTGACCAGGCCATTTCTTTTCTGGACAGAGCTGGAAATACACAGAATAAAAACTTACTCATTAACTCCCTTTTGCTCACATCCTTGCTGACCAATTCCTGGATGTTAACACCTCTATTTTTCATGGCAGAGATGATGAAGCTATAATGTAGACATGATAACACAGATCCTCTCCTGAGGTTAGACACTCATTACTTTAATTGTAATTCCAGTAGTCATATATGGATGTGAGAGTTGGACAATAAAGAAGACTGAGTGCCAAAGAATCGATGCTTTTGTATTGTGGTGCTGGAAAAGACTCTTGAGTGTCCCATGGGCAGAAAGGAGATCAAACCAGTCAATCCTACATGAAATCAACCCAGAATATTTATTGGAAGGACTGATGGTGAAACTGAAGTTCCAATACACTGGCCATGTGATCTGAAGAGCTGGCTCATTGGAAAAGACTCTGATGCTGGGAAAATTGAAGGCAAAAAAAGGAGGCAGCAGAGGATGAAATGGTTAGACTGCATCACTGGTTCAATGAACAAGAATTTGAGCAAACTCCAGGTGATAGTGAAAGACAGGGAAGTCTGGCATGCTGCAGTCTATGGGGTCATAAAGAGTCAGACATTACTTAGCAACTGAACAATATGAATTTCTTAAAAAGGTCCTCAATCATTCATATATGATTACTTTGCAGATAGTTCCTTTTTGTCGTTGTTGTTAATTTTGTGTTGAATCGAGAAAGGAAAAGGCTAGTATTCTGGCCTGGAGAATTCCATGGACTGTACAGTCCATGGGGTCACAAAGAGTCGGACTTGACTGAGGGACTTTCACTTTCACTTCCCTTTGTGTTAAAGGAATATCCCTGCAGCAAGCTATTAGACATTTTTGTGGTCTTCTAAGATTTCAGACATGCAAAAATACTTTTTAGAATCCACATGATTGTGTAGTATTACAGCTAGACTGAGTGAGAAGGAGCATACCATTATTGAAAACTAAAAATGAGGGGAAAAGTGTAGTATCTTTATAGACTATACTCTATGATTGAATGAGCTGTTGTTGCTTCAGATAGTTTTGTGGCTTTAAATAAAACTGCCAGCATTTGTTCTCAGCTTGCTCTCTCCAACAGCTCCTGCCTTGGCTCCATCCCATAATTGTTCAAAAGGGGCTTCATAAATAAGTGTTGTGTAATGGCACTGGTATGTATTTTGGGACTCTAGGATATTATTTCTTAACCTCTCATCATATTTCATTCCAGACTTTGATTTTTAGAAAAGCAGTGACCCCAGTGAAGTAGCTCCCCAAAGCAGCACTGACTATTCCAGACTTGGCAAAGCTCAGGGCAAGACCTCAATGTGAGAACCCAGAGGTGAGCTCACAGAATTGGCGAGCAGGTGGCTCTGGAGCTGGGGTGGGGTAACAATGGAGATATAGACTCTAAGCCTGTGGCTGGAGTCCTGTGGCCAACATAGGGAGGAATGCTCACTTCTAGAAAAGCAGAGGCAGTAAATAAGTGCACGACTTTTTCCAGCAGCGCTGACTTGCTGGAGCTTATGAAATCATGCTGAATGAAAAACAAAGTCTATAAAAGTACCCAAAACACAAAGAAGCCAAACTCACTTTCCAGTTACAAACAGCTCAGTTTGAGTCAGTTGGCTTCCACCTCAAGCAGTTCCCTGTAGCTCTAATGAACGGCTGCTCTTTTCCAACTCTTAAAGACATACAATAGTATTTCTAAAAAAAAATGCAAGATGAGGAAGAAAAAGAAAACTTTAAAAGTGGCTCACTAGATGCTTGCTTGTGAATTCTGTCCCCAAATTTCAATCTAAGGATAAGACTGAAAGGCTGACTTCATTTCTTCATCTCCACTCTTCCTATGTTAATGGATCCTACTTTTGGAAAGTAAGAGTGGGATCTGGGGCAAGAAGTTTATATTTTTGTTGTCTTTTTCTATTGATATCCTCCTTACAAACTGATTGAGATAAATCAACAAAATATTATTTAACCTTAGAAATATGTTTTAGTTTAGTGTTACCTGAATGTGCCAGCAAAACTGAGTAAAAGCCAAATGCTTACCGGCCTCATTACAAAATAGAGCAACACATTACTAGGCTCTTTTCTTGGCTAAGACTTTACCCAGCATCCAGCACGTTGCCTTTGGCACATAGTTGGGGAGAACGAAATCTGAGCATAATTGAGTCTCAGTCTGTAAGTCTCATTTTCTTGGCTCTGTCCCACAGGCACCCTACTCTCATCTACTGCCCCTCCATCACTCTACTAACCTCGCCACCATCTCTCTACATATTAGAGTTTCTGTAAATTCACACTTTCCATCTTAACGGCCAGAACATACAAATACTTTCCAATTGACACCAATCTTAGAGAGACTTTTTTTTTTTTTTAAAGAACTGGATGGAAGGAGAAAAAGTTGCAAAGATTGAAGCTTAAGACATTTAAACTTAAATGGGATAAAGATCAAATTCTTTCCTGACTGTATAACTCTCACTACCATAGTTAGTGGCTGGCTTTTTTTAAAAAAACATACCTTGTTTGTACACTTCTGGGATTTGTAGTATTTCAAATGACTGGGAGCTTGTTTTTGTGTTGGGACAATGTCTTACTTGGCGTGAAATATTTGAATGTGTGAAGAGGTATCAGAGATCTCTTAAGAGAACCCCATAACAAAAACCAATATTAAACACTTTTCTTTTCCACTGGCTTCCCATGTCTAACTATAGGTAGATCAAATGCTTGCTAATGGGACATTTTCATCAGAGATAGCTTTGGAATCTGGGATCTGATTATATTTAGAGCTGGCTCAAATATATTTTGACCCAAGCTCCTACTCTGAAACCTGAAAAATGCATCCTACTGGTATAGGCTATCAGGGAATCCTGAACGGTGCTGTAAAAAGAAATTGATTTGAAGGAGAACAAACAAAAAACTCAGCTGATATCATGAGATATGCAATAAACAGAAGCAAGTCTCAAGTATCTGTAAATTCTCCAGCTGCTAGTGATCCATAGGTAATATTATCTCTCTCCTCAGCTACCATCACTAGAGGATAAATTCTTACATTTCTGGGATCAGTTAGATCATTGGTTTACACTTGCTTTCATACTTCATCCCTTTTGATGAAATTCTACTGTGAGAGCTTCTGTTAGAATCTCTGATGATGCCAGCTCTACTGTATATGCATTTTTCTTAGATCTCTACTCAAGGATGAATCCTATACTTTTCCCCAAGTGATACATACTTTCTGTTACGAGGGCAAACAATTCATCCTAAACATCTCAAGCTCACTAAGGAGATTTCCCTTTTTCCTCTAGTTTTTAGGCAATTCTATTCTTTGTCCTTTGTCGCTTGTTGCCTACCTCCAAAACAGACTTCATAATCTCTTTAGATCCTGTCCCATGAAGACAGATTTCTATATTCCAAGAGACATTGCTTTTCCCTCCAGACCTCTGGTTTAACTGGATCATATCGTTTTTTCTCTCTTCTCAACTGACATTTGGGGATGTTATTTGACCAGCCCACAGTATAGTCATGGATTTGGAGGTATAAATTTGACCAATGCTATACCAGAGATTTCCAAATCTAATTCACTAAGCCAGAGCTTTCCCTGAACTTCATGTTCATATAATAGTGTAGCAGATGCTATCACTGCCTCACTCATATCTCTTTGGCATTTATCTTCTATTATGAAGGCTACTTCCAGGAAACTTTCTGACTGCAAGAGAATGTTCTTCCTATGCATGTGGCAAGTGAGCAGATCTGGAAAAGTTAATGTCTCCAGAAAGAGCTCTCACAGAATGCAGGTGGGATTTGATGGGTGACAACCCCAGCTTCCAACCTTGAGGTTAACTTTAAGGCATGTTCTATACCATCTTCTAGAGCTGGACCAAGGTGCCAAACTTTAAATTTCCAACCAACAGTAGTTATAACTGCCTGGACAAAGCACAGTTTATAGGCTTCCTTCCCTTTCCTCTCACTTTCCCACCAACCTATTGGTATTTTCTAGGACCACTTCCAAAATACACCACTTGCCTTTGAATTCTTGTCTCCAAGTGTATTTATAAGCTTATGAGTTAAGCCAAAGCAAGGCACCTAGAAAACAACATGACTTTTTAACCTGGCTATTTCTCTGACAGATATCTTAAGAATAATTTATCCAAAAGAGCTTTATTATCTTCTTTCAATCTGGTGTTCTCAGCTGTGCTCAATATTCTATTCATTAAATTCTGAAGCTCAAATTCTCTCAAAGCCAGTCTGTCTCAAATCCTGTATCATTATACCTTGAGAATATTTTTCAAATCTATCCCTTTCCCTTCATCCCCACCACTGCTGTTCCAAGTCAGGTTCTTACCGTCTCTTTACTTTTGCTGTTTGTTATATAATCAGTTATCTCTTCTCCCTGCCTCCAGTTCATTTTTGGAAATGAATCAGAGGACAGTTTGACTGACTTCTAGGCATTTGGGAATTACAAGAAAGTCAATACAGAATATGGACAAGTCTTATATGGAAAACTATTCAAATTATTTCATATATTTATTTTTCAATTTACTACAAGTTTTATTGCAAAGGTTCTGCCTCTAAATTATATAATAGGTTAAATAGGCTTTTTTGGGAAATAATTTTATTCTTTCTTTTTTTAAGTTGAAATAATTCCAAGGTCTTTATTTTGCCCACTGTTGGCATTTCTTTTTTTTTTTTTATTTTTTATTTTATTAATTTTTATTTTTTGTTTAATGCTTATTCCATTTCACAGCACTGCACTGGTTCTGCCATACATTGACATGAATCAGCCACAGGCGTGGACGATCTCCCCATGTTAAAGCCCCCTCCCACCTCCCTTCCCTGCCCATCCCCCCAGTTCATCCCATACACCGGCCCAAAGCATCCTATATCCTGTATTGAACATAGACTGGTGCTTCATCTCCCATATGATTGTATACATGTTTCGTTGTCCTTCTCCCAGATCTTCCCACCCTGTCTCTCTCCCTCTGAAGCCAACAGTCCGTTCTATACCTCTGTGTCTCTTATATTGTTTTCATGTTTTCATTCATTTTTTAAAATTTAAATTTATTTATTTTAATTGGAGGCTAATTACTTACAATATTGTATAGAGTTTAAAGAGTTTGTAGGTCACAGAAATGGGAATGTCCAATAGTTTGTGGAAAATGAGCCAGGGGATCATGGAATTATACTGGTTTAGGAAATACACATATATATTTGAAACCATACAAATATAGGATATTACACAGAAAGGGCATACAGAATAAAAAAAGAAAAGAGCTAAAGGCAAAATTAGATGAATACTGACTTTTAAAGGTAGAAGAATATGATCTTGCAAAGGAAACTAAAGAAGGACAATATGAAAGACATTAGGGAAACCATAATAAAGGAGGGAAAGCAAGATGTTATAAAAGCCAGAAGAAGCTACAAAATTTAACTCAGCATGAACTTCTCAATGAGACTGTCCCTAATCATCCTATTTAAAATAGTATCCCTCTCTCCACTATCAAGAATACCACATGCCTCTTTTCGTGTTATTTTTTTCCACAGTACTTTTTACCATTAAAATTTCTAAATATTTTTATGTCATTTTAAAACATTTCATTGAGATACAGGTGATATACAAGAAACTGAGCTTATTTCATGTATACAATTTGGTGAATTTGGAAATATGCATATAAATGAAAAACCATCACCACAATCAAAGTAATAGTCACATCTGTCACCTCCAAAAGTTCCCATGCCCTTTTTGTTTTTGTTTCTGATAAGAACACTTAATGTGAGAGCAACTCACTTAAAGCATTTTATATAAAGTCCTATTACATAGTACTGTTACGTGTAGGCAATATGTTGCATAGCAGATCTCTAGAACCTATTTATGTGAAAAACCGACACTTTACATCCATTCAACAAAAACTCCCCATTCAACCAACCCCTAGGCCTGGCAACTACCATTCTATTTTCAGCTTCTGAGTTAGACCATTTTAGGTACCTGATAAAAGTGGAATGATCAGTATTTGTTCCTTTATGATTGGTTTCTTTCATTTAGCGTAATGTCCTCCAAGGTCATCCATGTTGTCACAAATGGCAGGAGTTCCTTCTTTCTTAATGCTGAATAATATTTCATTCTAGAAATACAAAACTCTAGTTTCAATGAAAGTGAGAGTATAGACATATCTTTAAGATCCTGATTTCAATTCTTTTGGATATACATCCAAAAGTGGGAATGCTGATTCACATGATAGCTTCATTTTTAATTTTTTGAGGGAATTCCACACTACTTTCCATAGAATTGTCACCATTTTACACTACCAACAATACTGCGCAAGGGTTCTGATTTCCCAACATGCTCCCCAAGACTTGTTATCCTTCAGTTTTTTTTTTAATATTCATCCTAAAAAGTGGAAGGTGATATCTTATGGTGGTTTTGATTTACATTTATCTGAAAAGTTGTGATGTTAAGAACATATTCAAATGCTAGTGCCTATTTGTGCCCTTTCTTTGGAGAAATGTCTATTCAAGTCCTTTGTCAACTTTTGATTTGGGTTATTCACTTTTGCTATGAGTTAAAGAAGTTCCTTATATATTTCAGATTTCAGTCCCTCATATACCGGAGAAGGGCATGGCAGTTCACTCCAGTATTCTTGTCTGGAGAATCCCCATGGCGGGGGAACCTGGCGGGCTACAGTCCATGGGGTTGCACAGAGTCGGACATGACTGAAGTGACTAAGCACCCCTCATATACATGGCTTGCAAATATTTGCTTCCATTTCATTTGTCTCTTCATTCTGTTGATTGTTTCCTTTGTTGTGTAGGTTTCCTTTGCAAACCATACTTTATTGAGATGTCTGAAATTTAAGTGTTTTAGGATCTTCTTTATAGCTCACAGTAATTTTCACCACATACTCAGCATATCAGTGTCAGTTCTGTTAAATAAACTCTCTAGAAAGGATCTTGGACCTTGTTGCTCATCGTTTTCAATGGAATAGAACATCAGACTTGTCTTCTTTTTACCTTAGTGAATACAGAAATCACATACATTCAGTGAATTCATTGGCACCCATTCTGATCTCATGTTAGATAAGGATTTTAGCTTCACCTGATGTAATCAAATAGTAACATCACCAGTTTATAGTATAGAGATATTTATCTATTCAGGGTTAAACCCTGACCTTCTTTATTCAAATAATTTGTCAGTTTTTAAATTTTTTTAAAATCTTGCATTGGAGTAGTTTGAGTAGGCTCCGGGAGTCGGTGATGGACAGGGAAGTCTGGTGTGCTGCCCTCCATGGGGTTGCGAAGAGTTGGACATGACTGGGCAACTGACCTAAACTGAACTGATAGCTGATTAACAATGTTGTAATAATTTTAAGTGAACAGCAAAGGGACTCAGCCATACACGTACATATATCCATTCTCCCTCAAACTTCCCTCCCATCCAGGTTGTCATGTCACACTAAGCAGAGTTCCATGTGCTGTACATTAAGTCCTTGTTGGCTGTGCATTTTAAATACAGCAGTGTGTGTTTGTTCATTCCAAACTCCCTAACTATGCAGAAGTTCTTTTTTTTTTTAATTGATGTAATCCATTTGTCTCTTCTTGCTTTTTTGATTTATTCTTTGAGTGTTATATCTATGAAACCATCACCAAGACCAATGCTAATAATTTCCCCTCTTTTCTTCTAGGATATTTGCAGTTTCAGGCAGGTCCACACTTAATTTTTAATTAACTTTTGGTTTATTTTTATGGATGGTGTGTGGTAAGAGTACAATTTCATTCTTTGCGTATGGTCCAGTTTTCCCAGCATCATATACTGCAGAGAATATTCTTTCCCCATTTTGTATTCTAGGCATCCTTATCAAAGATTAGTCAGTCATATATGTGCAGACTTATTTCTGGGCTTTCTAACATTTTTCAATGGTCTGTATGTTCGTCTTTATGTCAGTATTCATGCTGATTTAATTATCGTTGCTTTGTAATGTATTTTGAAATTAGGAAACATGATGCTTCCAGCTTTGTTATTCTTTCTCATGATCACTTTGGTTATTCTGAATCTTTTATGATTCCATTTGACTTTTAGCATTGTCTTTTTTTCTGTCTGTAAAAAATGCCATTGGGATTTTGAAGAGGATAGCATTGAATCTGCTGATCACTTTGGTTAGTATGGACATTTTAACAAAAGTAAATCTTCCAGTCCATGAATAAGGATGTTTATTTATTTATGTCTTTAATTCCTTTCAGTAATATCTTGCAGTATTCAGTACAGAAGTCTTTCATCTCCTTGGCTAGATTTATTCTTAAATATTTTGTCCTTTTTGATGCTATTGTATATAAGATTGTTTTCTTATTTCCTTTTCTGATAGTGGTGCTGCTACTGCTACGTCACTTCAGTCGTGTTTGACTCTGTGTGGCCCCATAGACGGCAGCCCACCAGGCTCCCCCGTCCCTGCAATTCTCCTGGCAAGAACATTGGAGAGGGTTGCCATTTTCTTCTCCAATGCATGAAAGTGAAAAAGTGAAAGTGAAGACGCTCAGTCATGTTCGACTCTTCGCAACCCCATGGACTGCAGCCTACCAGGCTCCTCCATCCATGGGATTTTCCAGGCAAGAGTACTGGAGTTGGGTGCCATGACCTTCTCTGATAGTGGCGCTAGTCGTTAAGAACTCACCTGCCAATGCAGGAGACATAAAAGACACAAGTTCGATCCCTGGGTGGGAAAGATCCCCTGCAGGAGGAGGGCATGGCAACCTACTCCAGTATTCTTGCCTGGAGAACTTCATGGATAGAGGAGCCTGGTGGGCTATAGTCCATAGGGTCGCAAAGAGTCAAACACGACTATAGTGACTTAGCATGATAGTTTGTTGTTAGTGTGTTTTTGTATGTTGATTTTGTATCCTGCCACTGAATTCTAATAGGTGTGTGTGTGTGTGTGTGTGTGTGTGTGTGTGTGTAGTCTTTAATATTTTCTAAGAAGATCATGTTGCCTGCAGACAGAGATAATTTTATTTAGGTATTTTCAATCGCCTTTTATTTATATGTCTTTTATTTATCTTTCCAGCCTAATTTTTCTGGTTAGGACTTCTTTTATGTTAAATAGAAGTCACAAGAGTGAGCATCATTCCCTTGTTTATGATCTTAGAGGAAAGCTTTCAGTTTTTCACCACTGAGGATGATGTTAGCTTTGGGTATTAGACATATTCCCTTTACTATGTTGAGAAATGTTCCTGTATTCCTACTTTGTTGAAAAATTTTTATCATGAATGGATGCATAATTTTATCAAATCTTTCTTATGCATCTATTAAGGTGTTCATGTGATTTTTATTATTCATTTTGTTAATGTGATATCACATTATTTGACTTTCGTATGTTTTCATATTATCCCTGGAATAAAGCCTACTTGGTGATGGTGTATGAGTTTTTTTCATGAGCTGTTGACTTTGGTTGGCTGGTATTTTGTTAAGGATTTTTGCTTCTACATTCATCAGGGATATTGGCCTATAAGGTTTTTTCTTGAAGTGCATTTATCTGACTTTGATATCAGGCTAATATTTGCCTTATAAAATACATATGGAAATGTTCTCTCCACTTCAGATTTTTGGAAGAGTTTGGAAAGGATTGATGTTAATTCTTTAAACATTTGGTAGAATGCATCTATTAAGTGATTTGGTCCTTGACTTTCCTTTGTTGACACATTTTTGATTACTGATTCAATCTTTTTACTAGCTAAAGGTACGTTAAGAATTTCAGTTTCATGACTAATTTGGATCTGTTGCATGTTTCTAAGAATTTATTAATTCCTGTTAGGCTACCTAGTTTGTTTGCATACAATTTTTTATAGTAGTCTCTTTTGATGTTTTTTATTTCTGTGGCATTAGTTGTAATGTCTTATCTTTCATTTATAATTTATTTGAGTGTTTGTCTTTATTTTTTTAGTCTAGCTATGGATTTGTCAAATTTTTTTGATCTTTTAAAAAATCAAACTCCTAGTTTCATTGATTTTTTTCCCAGTGTTTTCCTTTTCTCTGTTTCTGCTCTAATCTTTATTCTTCTTTCTAACTTTGGATTTAATTTATTCTTTTCCTGATTCTGTAAAGTGTGAAAGGTTAAACTGATTATTCAGGGCCTTCCTTTTTTAATATAGGCATTTATCATTACATATTTCTATGTTAAAGAGAGGGGGAAATGGTGAGATAGGAGAACACAGCTTCCCTGTATATCCCCTGCCCCTCCCCACCAAAATCAATGATTAGCCAGCTATCCTCAATGAAAAAGCTCTGGGAGAATTCAGGAGTCTAATTAGGAAATTTGAGTAACACTATGAAACAAAAAGACCGAGAATAATTACACAAGAAGAGAAGGAAAACAACTTCACTGTGCCTGTTTCATTCCATCCCCCAGGGTCATCATAGGGGCCATGTCAATGCCAGGAGCAATCTCCCAGCTGGGAAGAGTTTCAGTTACCAGAAAAGGAAGAGCAGGTTGAGTGGCCAGCTTTTCCAGCCTCCTGGGGCGGTGGACAAAGGTCCACTCCACTCAGATGGGCAAATCTGAGTCTACCGAGTCCAATAGGACCAACAAAGAAAAGCAAACCCTTACCCTTTTGGGTCCGTGGGGGTTGTCTGCTCCTGAGTGGAGACAGGGCCAGGGGTCGTGGGAGATTGCCTGTTTCTGGGATAGGCCCAAAGCCTGGGTTCACTTTAATCTGCCTGGCCCTGGGCCTGGCCAGGAGCCCAGGTTCACAGGGGTTGATAGGAATCTGGGGCTACCGGAGCCTTAAAGTGAGAGAGGCTGGGACCTGGGATTCTCTCCTAGAGAGCCTGAACAATGAGACGATTCTGACCTGGGACTCTTTGGGCTTCCCTGGTGGCTCAGACAGTGAAGAATCAGCCTGCAATGCAGGAGACACATTGGTTTGATCCCTGAGTTGGGAAGAACCCCTGGAGAAGGAAGTAGCAACCCACTCTAGTATTCTTGGAGTGGAGAGCCCCACAGACTGAGGAACCTGGCTGGCTACAGTCCATGGGGTTGCAAAGAGTCAGACATGATTCAGTGACTGACACTGCACTTACATGTGACCAAAAGTCTCCTGGAGTAAGAGAATACAAAGAAACTATAAGGAACTAAAAGGGACTAAAAAAAACCCTCATGCATGCAGAGTTGGAGCAAATTATGAACGATAAGATACAAGTAAGTTGTAAACCAACTGCCACCTCTGAGATGCTAGGAGCAGAAGCAGGGGACTGAGCATGATCCTTGCACACAGTATCACTCTGGAGGTCAGCAAATACCTAGGCCCTGCGACACAGATCTGCTCCTACTGTCATTCCGTTTAAGGGACCAGCTAGCCCCCTCTCAGGGAGTGAGGAAGGGCACTTATTACTTGTTTTCACTTCCTGATGCTACAGCCCATCCCAATAAAGCTTTGCTTGAATTTCTTAAATGGCCTCAATTTCTATTAATTACAGAGTCTGAGGACCTTGATCAGTAACAAAAGGGTCACAGGATGTGTGAGGATCCTCGAGCCTGGGTTAGAGGGAGCCTGCCAGGAGCTTCTTGTTTCTTGAGCCACTGGCACTGTAGGAGCCAGCTCACGCTGAGGTGAGCCAGGAGCTTGGAGCTAGCAGCTGCTGGGAGCCTGTTCCCACCGGAGATGGTGGATGTAGGGTGGGCTGGGAGCCTGGGGCCTCAGGAACTGCCTGTGGCAGTGGGTGCTATAATGGCTGGGGTCCTAGTAGCCCACATGGGACACAAGGCTGGGGAAGTTGGCAAGGTGCTGGGACCAGCTGACTCGGGTCCACAGTGAATTCAGGAGCTCATTTTGCTCTTCCTCCATGGGAAGGGTGTCTTTGTGGTCTAGGCTGTCCAAGCTGGGGGGAGTGGTGATGGGTGTAGTGTGAACCTATCTTTCTTACCCTCCTCAAGGCATCTTTTAAATTTTTTGTGTTTCACCCAGGTACTATAACACCTTACCTAGAATTCTTAGCTCTTGTGAAGGTTCAGGCTCAGATAATTGTTCAAACCGATGTTTCTAGGGGAGGACAAGTACTAGAAATTTCTGTTTGTCATTCTGCAGACATCACTGCAACACTCTTTAAGGTAAGTAGCATAGATCCTTCAACCTTGTTTTTCTTTGGCAAGGGTGTTTTGGATAGCTTCTTTGCTTTCTCATATGAATTTTAAAATCAGTTTATCACAGTTTTCAAATTTTGATTGTGATCCCATTGGATACATAAATAAATTAAAGGATAATAGACAACTTATTCACATGGTTATCTCTCCATTTATTTAGATCTTCCTTAATTTCTTATGGCTGCTGCTGCTGCTGCTGCTGCGTCGCTTCAGTCATGTCCATAGACGGCAGCCCACCAGGCTCCCCCGCCCCTGGGATTCTTATTACATTTTAGTAATCCTTTTTTTTTTTTTTTAGTTTTCTATGTAAAGGTTTTTTTATCTTTTGTTAAATTTATTTCTAAGTATTTCTTTTGATACTATAAGTAGAATTTTTAACATAGGATATTGTTTATTGCTGGTATATAAAAATATAGTCAATTTTTAAAAATTAATCTTGTATCCTATAACTTTGCTTAATTTACTTATCTATTCTGGTAGTAGTTTTGTAAATTCTTTAGGATTTTCTATGTAAACAATCATATAGGTAAATGGAGATAGTTGGACTTTTTCATTTCTGGTATTTACGTCTTTTTTTTTTTTCTTTTTAAAATTTTTCATCTTATTGTAGTATTGAGATCTCCAGTATCATGTTGAATTGACATGGTGAGATGGAGTGTCCTAGATATTTTTCTCAATCTTAGAGTTAAAGTGTTCACAGTTCCCCATTAATTATGATGTCAGCTGTAACTTTTAGAAGATAGTCTTCATTATCTTAAGGAGCACTTTTTCTGCACCCTTTAAGAACTGGTATTTTTTAAATCCTGCTAATATGGTGACTTACTGATTGATTTTAAAATCTTGTATTTCTGGGATAACACTATTTTGTAATTCATGTTAAGTGTCATTTTTATATTGCTAGATTTAATTTGCTATTAAATAGTATTTTTACATCAATATTCCTTAGAACT
>SJYC01129878.1:0-24537 GCA_006408675.1 Madoqua kirkii | reverse complement strand
AGCTGATATTGACTCCATTCTCTCTCTGCTTACTATTTGCATGGTCTTTTTTCCCCCCATCTATTTTAGATGCCTAGAGTTTCCTTCTTTCTGTTAACACTACTCATCTGTTATTGAATATTGACTACTTTTTTCCATTACAGTCCTTAACATAGTTTAGGATTCCTTATTTGATAATTCCAGCATCTGTGTGATATCTGATTCTGATGACTGCCTTGTTTCATCAGACTCTTCTTGTGTTCTGGCTTTGTAAAATTTTTACTGAAAGCTGGACAGATTGTTTTGGACAATAAGAACTAAGGGAAATAGGCCTTCCGTGTGAGGATTTATGGTAACCTGTCTAAAAGCTGGGGTATTTATAATGTTTACTGTAGACATAGGGATCATAGTCTTCAGATTCTTCTTGTGTCCTAGTATTTGTCCCTCCTCTTGATTCTGAGCTTCTCTAAGTACTCCTCGGCATCTATGTCTTGCAACTTTTTTATCTGTAAACACTTTTTATTTTTGGTGTTGTTTAGTCACTAAGTCATGTCCAACTCTTTTATGACCCCATGGACTGCAGCCCACCAGGCTCCCCTGTCCATGGGATTTCTCAGGCAAGAATACTGGAGTGGGCTGCCCTTTCCTCCTCCAGGGGATCTTTCTGACCCAGGGATCAAACCTGCATCTCCTGCATTGGCAGGCGACTTCTTTACCACTGAGCCACCAGGGAAGCTTCTGTTTTGTCCTGCTGCTGCTGCTGCTGCTAAGTCGCTTCAGTCATGTCTGACTCTGTGCAACCCCATAGATGGCAGCCTGCCAGGCTCCTCTGTCTCTGGGATTCTCCAGGCAAGAATACTGGAGCGGGTTGCCATTTCCTTCTCCAAGGCGTGAAAGTGAAAAGCAAAAGTGAAGTTGCTCAGTTGTGTCTGACTCTTAGCAACCCCATGGACTGCAGCCTACCAGGCTCCTCTGTCCATGGGATTTCCCAGGCAAGAGTACTGGAGTGGGGTGCCATCGCCTTCTCCTTCTGTTTTATCCTAATTCCTTACTCATGTGGAGGTAAGGTATGGGGGGAAGAAGAGAGCTTCATAATTACGTAAGTGAATCTCAGTCCTTTAGTAAGCCTGTGTCTTAGGGCTGTGATCTTCAAAAGTATTTATTTGGTGATACAACTCCCCCAGTCCCACTCCTGTTCCCTTTTCTGACTACTGTGTTCCCACTCTATTTCCTTGAGCCCCAGAACTCTGTTGATGCTTTTAGTGATGTTTATGTTAGGTGAGATAGGAGTCTAGGGGTAACTGGAATGTGAGAAATGCTCTCCTTAGATGTGGCTCTGGAAAAGATATTTTTCCTGGGGAGTAGGCCTTCATTATAAAGTTTGCCATGGGTAAATTTCACAATGATTATTTCCCCTGTACCCCTGCCAGCGCCAGGAGGGGCTCCTTGGATCATGTGAGTACGTAGCGGCATTCCTGGAGATTAAAAACCCATACAAATGTGTAGCTTTAAGGAATTTCTCACTCTTAGACCAGTTCACATTTGTCTTCTAGCAGTTTGTCAAAAGTCCTGGTTAAGAGTTTCTACCAGTTGATGACGTCAGCAGCTTGTGCTCCGTGTAGTCACAGCTTGTCTGTGTCTCTCTGGATCTGCCTAGCTCTCCAGATTTGGTGGTGGTGGTTTACTCTGCAGCCTCACTTCTTTGATAGGCCCAAGAAAAGTTGTTACTCAGTTTTTCAAGCTTTTTCTTTTTGAAAGGATGGAAGTGATGGCTTCTAAGCTCTTTATAGGTCAGAGCTAAATGGAAGTCCTAGGTTTATCTGTTCACTTTCATCTTATCAATGTTTTTATATTTGCAGTGCATCTCTTATAGACAGCATATAGCTGGGTCTTAATTCTTTATTCTGACAATCTCTCCCTTTTAGCCATTGATAATAATTGTATTTAGGTCTACTGTTTTACTATTTGTGTTTCACTTTCTCCTCAGTTTGACTCTTCTTTTCCTTCTTTACTACCTGTTTCAAGTTATTTGACTAGTGTTTTAGAATTCCATTTTATTTTTCTTTGCCATTTTACTGTTGCCTTTTTAGTTAAACCATATGTACTCATTTTTATTGCTCTAAGGATTTTAGTTAACATTATGTTCACTCATTTGTATTGATATTAATGTACTACACTGCAAGTGAAATTTTGTAAAAATATGGCTTCATTTACTCCTTCTCAAATCCCTTATGCTAACACTGTTGTGTATTTCCCACTGAAATACTTCAGAGTGCTAAAAGAAAATGTTCTAATTTTTGTTTTAAAGAAAGTAAAAGCAAAAACAAGCTTTTACATTTACCCAGAAATTTGCTTACAAACAAAGCTAGTGGAGGTGATGGAATTCCAGTAGAGCTATTTCAAATCCTGAAAGATGATGCTGTGAAAGTGCTGCACTCAATATGCCAGCAAATTTGGAAAACTCAGCAGTGGTCACAGGACTGGACAAGGTCAGTATTCATTCCAATCCCAAAGAAAGGCAATGCCAAAGAATACTCAAACTACCACACAATTGCACTCATCTCACACACATGGGGTCGCTGAGAGTTGGACACAACTCAGTAACTTCACTTTCACTTTTCACTTTTATTCATTTGAGAAGGAAATGGCAACCCACTCCAGTGTTCTTGCCTGGAGAATCCCAGGGATGACGGAGCCTGGTGGGCTGCTGTTTATGGGGATGCACAGACTTGGACACAACTGAAGTGACTTAGCAGCAGCAGTAGCAGCAGCAGCACATGCTAGTAAAGTAATGCTCAAAATACTCCAAGCCAGGCTTCAGCAATACATGAACCGTGAACTTCCTGATGTTCAAGCTGGTTTTAGAAAAGGCAGAGGAACCAGAGATCAAATTGCCAACATCTGCTGGATCATCAAAAAAGCAAGAGAGTCCAGAAAAACATCTATTTCTGCTTTATGGACTATGCCAAAGCCTTTGACTGTGTGGATCACAATAAACTGTGGAAAATTCTGAAAGAGATGGGAATACCAGACCACCTGACCTGCCTCTTGAGAAATCTGTATGCAGGTCAAGAAGCAACAGTTAGAACTGGACATGGAACAACAGACTGGTTCCAAATAGGAAAAGGAGTACATCAAGGCTGTATATTGTGACCCTGCTTATTTAACTTTTATGCAGAGTACATCATGAGAAATGCTGGACTGGAAGAAACACAAACTGGAATCAAGATTGCTGGGAGAAATATCAACAACCTCAGATATGCAGATGACAGCACGCTTATGGCAGAAAGTGAAGAGGAGCTAAAAAGCCTCTTGATGAAAGTGAAAGAGGAAAGTGGGAAAGTTGGCTTAAAGCTCCACATTCAGAAAACAAAGATCATGGCATCTGGTCCCATCACTTCTTGGGAAATAGATGGGGAAACAGTGGAAACAGTGTCAGACTTTATTTTGAGGGGGCTCCAAAATTACTGCAGATGGTGACTGCAGCCATGAAATTAGAAGACGCTTACTCCTTGGAAGAAAAGTTATGACCAACCTAGATAGCATATTCAAAAGCAGAGACATTACTTTGCTGACTAAAGTCTGTCTAGTCAAGGCTATGATTTTTCCTGTGGTCATGTATGGATGTGAGAGTGGGACTGTGAAGAAGGCTGAGCGCCGAAGAATTGATGCTTTTGAACTGTGGTGTTGGAGAAGACTCTTGAGAGTCCCTTGGACTGCAAAGAGATCCAACCAGTCCATTCCGAAGGAGATCAGCCCTGGGATTTCTTTGGAAGGAATGATGCTAAAGCTGAAATTCCAGTACTTTGACCACCTCATGGGAAGAGTTGACTCATTGGAAGAGACTTTGATGCTGGGAGGGATTGAAGGCAGGAGAAGAACGGGACGACCGAGGATGAGACAGCTGGATGGCATCACTGACTAGATGGGTGCGAGTCTGAGTGAACTCTGAGAGTTGGTGATGGACAGTGAGGCCTGGCGTGCTGCAATTCCTGGGGTTGCAAAGAGTCGGACACAACTGAGCAAGAACTGAACTGAACTGATGATGTTCTTTCTCTCCTGAACATCCAAGTTACTGATCTTATTTCCTTCAACCTGTAAAATATCCCTTAGCATTTTTATCCTGTAGGTCTACTAGCAGTGAATAATCTATTTCATTTAATCTGAAAATATCTTTATTTCATATTTATTCAGTATTTTCACTGGTTATAGAATTTTTGGCCAAGTATGTTTCCCAAGCAATTAAAAGATGTTGTTTCACTGTATTCTATTTTGTATAGTTTTTGGTAAGAAATTACCAAATTACCTATCCCCTTATATATAGTAAATCATTTAATTCTCATCACTTTCAAGGTTTTCTCTTTATCTTTGACATTTACCAGTTTGACATTGCTTGGAGTGTGGAGCTTCTTGCATCTGTAAAATTATATCTTCCACAACCTGGGGACATTTTCAGTCATTATTTTTCTACCCCATTCTCTTTCTCTTTCACTTCTTAGACTACCATCATGATGTGTCACAGGTGGCTGAGCCAAGTTTCATCTTTTTTTTTCCCCTCAATTTTCTTTCCTATGTCTTTTAAATTTTATAGTTTATTTTGACTTGTCTGCAATTAATTGACTCCTTAGGCAGCTCCATTTTGTTTTTAAGCCCATCCAGTGATTTTTTTTAAATTTTAGGTACTGTGTTTTACAGTTCTAAACTTTCTATTTGAATATTTTTATAATTTCTATTTCCTTACTGACATACTTTCATTTTATTTTTTTAATTTATTGCATGCATATTTAATTTATTGCAAGTATTAATTGAATAAATATTTGATTTATTGCAAGTGTGTTACAGTTCTAATAATGCCTGTAGAATGATTTTATGCTAATTTTTTTATTTTGTGCTAATTTGAAGTAATGGATTACCTCTGGGTCATTCTCAATCAGAATGCCTCACATTTTCTTCACGTATATTTCTGGCTTGTACCTTGAACATCATAAGTATTATGTTCTGGAGATTCTGAAGTTTGTTATATTTCCTCTTGAAATCTGTGGGTTTTTTCATTCAATATGTATTTATTGAGGATCTCTGATGTGTTTGTAAGTCAGTGATAGATAAAAACAAACTCTTTCTTTCCAATAGTGCATCATGTATATAGTTTGGTATGGTTGTCAAAGTTATGCCTGCAGGTCATACAAACATTTCCTTCTTTCAGGAATAAAGGTTTTGCCTGGGGTTCAGTCTGTGCTCCCTTCTAAAAATCGTGTTTTACATTTTTTGCTTTATCATGAAATTAGCTTGGGTAGACTCAGATTTTTAAATTCTGCATTTTGACTGGCAGCTTAAATTTTAGTTTGGTTCTTCAGTAAGTTGAGTTGTTTGGATTCAGTTCTGCACATGCTTCCTTCAGGGTCAGTGTGGCTGACAGTAAATTGTGGGCTCCCTCTTTCTGGCTGTCTACTGAATGAGTACCACTTTCAGCTTCTGATGGCTTTGGTTCACCGATAGCTCTTTTCTGATTGCTCAGCCGAGAAAGATTATGAGTCTTCTATCAGTTCTAGCTGCTTGGCTGCTTGACACTATGGCCCAAAACTAAGGCTGAAAGCCATAGAACTGGGTAATTCAATCATGAAATTTCTTCCTTCCAAGTGTAAGCTCCTATCCAGAATTTGTCTGCTATTTTTACTCTCAAGGGCTTTCAGTTCCTTGTATTTTTCTGTATTTGTCCTGAGTTTATCACTCTTATCTGCACAGGTTGGATAAGGAAGTAGAACTGTAATAGCTCTTTTAAAGGTCTCTGGCTAATTCTGACACCTCTGTCATTCCTGAGACTATTTCTATGGGCCTGATTCTAATATCACTCCATTCTGGATGGTTATAGCTTCCTCTTCCAGCCTTCTGTGATCTCTGGAATATCCACTGAATTCAGAGATCCCTGATAGTTAGATTCTACCAGGACTTGCAGAATCCTGTGCAGATAAGTATTGAACCAAGGCTCCAGGGCACCTCTATGCAGATTTCTGGTGCTCCTTTTCTGCACGTTTCCTTCTTCTAATCATCTGCCCTGCAAATTTCATCTGTGCTTGCAGCACTAAATTCTCTTCTCTGTCCAATTTCCTGGGACATC
The DNA here is from genome assembly GCA_006408675.1 of Madoqua kirkii. Lineage (NCBI taxonomy): Eukaryota > Metazoa > Chordata > Mammalia > Artiodactyla > Bovidae > Madoqua > Madoqua kirkii. The sequence goes on along the minus strand of SJYC01129878.1, from coordinate 18,443 downwards.
TCCTGGAAAGTGACTGTGGGCAAAACGTTTGTGTGAATTCAGGCTCACATCACTTTCAGAGATACAGTGCTGCACTGCATGTTTTCATGGTTTTTAATGGCTGAAAATTGTTTCTTGTATTTTGTGCATTTTTATGACTATCTATAGTGGAGAGCTTGTCCGATACTAGTTCTTCTGTCATTACTGGAAGTGGAAGCCCCTGTTTTCATAAAAGCTGAGCAAATGCAAATTATCAGGTCTTATCTACAAAGACTGATTAAATATGTTTGTACAGAGACCCAAGAGTTTTCATGTAGTAGCCCTCTGCCTTCAATGGTCATTTTGATGTAGGCCATTAATGTCACTCTGGGATAAAGTTAGGATAGGAAAGCAATACCATCTGAATTTTATATTTATTGTAATTAAAATCAGCTTGGAAGGTAAATGTCAGCAAGACCATAACTTGAGTAATTCAGATAAAGTCAATAAAACAAGCCAGTGATAGGAGACACACAAGCCGTTTAGAGATTGGCATGGGTCTGATTAGAATCTGGAACCACAGAAATAAAAATGCTGTTTGAAATATTAACTGGGAGTAACTGAAAACAGAAGAGGAGAATCTTCCTGCCAGATGGGGAAGATACTGGTAGATGCGCAGATTAAGGAGGCTTTGTTCTAGCTTTGCCCTCTGGTCACTTAAAGCACAGCCCTTGAGTGCAAACTAAAAGCCAGACAGACATGTATCCCCTGTGATCTCTGGTGCCACATTTCTCACCACAAAAACTTGCAGCCAAGTATTCCCCAGTCACTCCAGATTCTTCTAAGCAGAGCTGCCATGTTTCCTGGCAGGTATTACTGTTTATGTCAACCTGGTCTCAAGAGCTGTCTGAAAGAGCGAAGGGATTTACTGCTCAAAGGAGATGAAAGATTGGAAGAAGCCAAAGATCTTAACTCAGAGAGAACCTATTAAAGATATTTTGCCTTGTCAGAGACTGTCTACATGCCAACTCTGTAAAAAGTAACATCTAAAAACAGAAATTAAAAAAAACCCAAGAAACAAAAACCGGAGTGGCAGGTAAGAAGGCATCAGCAAAATTTGTTTTTCCTTAAAGAGACAGATCGAATTCAAACAGCTATGATTACTGCCACACAGTATTTTCTTTCCAAGCCTATCCTTACCATTCCTTATTAATTTTTCTCAGTAACTTATTTTGATTTTGTTGAGATTTCCACCTACCTTTAAAGTCTACATACCCAACCTTCACCTATGATTGGAAGACAAAGTTGAAAGGTGGACCCTGAATAATCTTTTACACTCTAAAACAGCAAACGAGTTCTGCTCTTGCTTATGTATAGCGCCAAGAGATTAATCTCAAGTCTTAGCTCTAAAGTCCCTCTTTTTTTTTTTAACAGTATTTTTTTTTTTTTTTAGCCCCAAGAGCCGTTTGTCTTTACATCCTTGTCCCTTAAAGTGCTGGTATCAGATACCAGAAATGCTGGCATTACAGTTGCATGGTAGCACCCTGCCACCAACCCTGCCTGAAAACATTATTCTAGCTGCCAAACCTCACAACAGGGGACAAAGCAGAAAAAGGGGGCAGTGCTACCATGAAGAATCACAAATGAAAATATCAGCCAGCTTAAAGCCATCAAATTATCTCCCTAGTTCAAATTGCCAGCCTCTGTCAAGGAGTGACATGGTGTTTCCCGATGTGTTGAAAGCAGCACTGCGATGAAAGGAAGATAGTGCCCTTATCCAGCTGAAATTCTGAACTGGATACCCTGTAGGAGTTTGGTATACAGTCTTTGACTCATCACGATAAAGACTGGCTGATGACAGCTTATCAACTTTGACTTCTGGCCTAAACTCCAACACGTGAAATTTTTCCCTTTTTCTTTTCTTCTAAACTCTTCCATCTCTCCTTGTAAAATCTCTTCCATCCACCATTGAGAAAGTTTTTTCTGGGTCTGAAGGGAGACCTGACCCGAAAGCAGTATTAGTCCACTGGCTCACTTGCCAAAGTGTTTGTATATTTTGGGTCCTAACGTTTGTAATGCAGCTAATATTTATTAACCCCTCTGCTGATGATAGAGATGCAGAAGTAGAGTTGCTGCCCTCATGGAGAAGTTCCAGAAGTCTTTTCTTAGGGACACCTTCATCAGGATTATTTGGGAGAATTTGTTTAAAATGCAGATTTCTGGGTCCCAACTAAAATTTACTAAGTGTAAATTTCTAAAGTTACATGAAGGAGTCTACATTTTAAACGGGCTACCCAAGTGCTGCTTCATGCTGCAGTTTGAGAACCACTAGTAAATGTGCAAATATGAAATTAAAATTTATGATAAAGAACTTAAGTATAACAGAATGACATGGGGAAGGCAAATTTAGATTGAGACACGTTGGTTTAAAAGAGCCTAATAAACTGAGCCTAATAAAACTGAGCCTAATAAAACTGACATTTAAACTGAAACTTGACTGGTAAGGAGAATTGTTCAGGGAAAGATTGGGAGAGGGGGAACATTTTTTCAAGCAGAGGAAAACTCATGAAAATTTTTCTAAAGTTGTTTTCCACCCCCTTATTCTGGCCTAGTTTCTCGTCCTAAAGGGAATACAAGCAGGTAAATGCATGCATCTGCTCATCTGTGTTTAGTTCCTCTTCTCTCTTTGTCCCTAGCCTAAAATTTTTTCTGCTAGGACATGAGTTAAATTAGGAAATTTTATCTCAGTTAAGCTTTACAAAAATAAAACTGATGAAACTAAATTTATAAACTTTTACGTAGGCCCAAATTCAACATGAATATTTGTTTTAAATCACACACCATCTCATTCCTTTTTCTTTCTCAGTAATGAACTTCGTGTTTGAGAATGCTGAATAAAGATCATGGTCTGGAACTGTATACTATATAGTATAGTATATGGTTTAGAGGGATCCGTGTATGTTTATATGTTAGTGATGCCAGTAAAATCTTTATGTTTACATGTGAGGGGAATATTTTATATTAAAATTTCTGAATTTCAAGACAAATCCTTTTCAGGTTGAAATTTTACACACATCAAACCCCATGGGAATTTCAAAAATTCTGAGCAAAGTTCAATGAGCCATTGAATACAAGTTAGCAATCTGAAAAACAGGGCTAAACTCTAATTGATCTTGTGACTCATGAACTACAGATCAGGCTACCTGAATCTACAAAAGACGTGTAATTCATACTCTTATATAAAGGAAGGAAGGGTTCTAGCAATTTATTTATAATATATGGACTTCTGCAGGCATCTGCACTGACAAGCTGAAAAGGTAGAAGTCATGCTAGTGGTATTTGTAAATAGTATACCTCTATATTTAGAAAATGCAGAAGAATCTATATATAAGTTATTAGATAAATGAATTCAACAAGGTTATTGGATACAAAATATATAAAAATCAATGTATATTTCCATGTACTAGTAAAAAGCAGTTAGAAAATAACAGAAATGTTAAATACTTAAAACATGTACTATATTTAATGAAAGTTGTGAAAGACCACAGAAAAATGTAATACATCATTGAGAGGAATTAAAGGAGACATAATTGAAGAACATACCAGAGTTATGGATTAAAATCTAATTTTTCAGAATTGATTTTGTTAAAAAGATCATCATGACCCAGATAATCACAATGGTGTGATCACTCACCTAGAGCCAGACATCCTGGAATGTGAAGTCAAGTGGGCCTTAGAAAGCATCATTACAAACAGAGCTAGTGGAGGTAATGGAATTCCAGTTGAGCTATTTCAAATCCTGAAGATGATGCTGTGAAAGTGCTGCACTCAACATGCCAACAAATTTGGAAAACTCAGCAGTGGCTACATGTCTGAAAAAGTTCAGTTTTTATTACAATCCCAAAGAAAGGCAATGACAAAGAATGCTCAAACTACCAAACAGTTGCACTCATCTCACACGCTAGTAAAGTAATGCTCAAATTCTCCAAGCCAGGCTTCAGCAATATGTGAACCATGAACTTCCAGATGTTCAAGCTGGTTTTAGAAAAGGCAGAGGAACCAGAGATCAAATTGCCAACATCCGCTGGATCATCGATAAAGCACAAGAGTTCCAGAAAAACATCTATTTCTGCTTTATTGACTATGCTAAACCTTTCCTGACTTGCCTCTTGAGAAATCTGTATGCAGGTCAGGAAGCAACATTTAGAAATGGACATGGAACAACAGAATGGTTCCAAATAGGAAAAGGAGTACAACAAGGCTGTATATTGTCACCCTGCTAATTTAACTTACATGCAGAGTACATCATGAGAAACACTGGGCTAGAAGAAGCACAGCTGGAATCAAGATTGCCAGGAGAAATATCAATAACCTCAGATATGCAGATGACACCACCCTTATGGCAGAAAATGAAGAGGAACTCAAAAGCCTCTTGATGAAAGTGAAAGAGCAGAGTGAGAAAGTTGGCTTAAAACTCAACATTCAGAAAATGGAGATCATGGCATCTGGTCCCATCACTCCATGGGAAATAGATGGGGAAACAGTGGAAACAGTGTCAGACTTTATTTTTTGAGGCTCCCAAACCACTGCAGATGGTGATTGCAGCCATGAAATTAAGACACTTACTCCTTGGAAGAAAAGTTATGACCAACCTAGGTATTATATTCAAAAGCAGAGACATTACTTTGCCGACTAAGGTCCGTCTAGTCAAGGCTATGGTTTTTCCTGTGGTCATATATGGATGTGAGATTTGGACTGTGAAGAAAGCTGAGTGCCAAAGAATTGATGGTTTTGAACTGTGGTATTGGAGAAGACTCCTGAGAGTCCCTTGGACTGCAAGGAGATCCAACCAGTCCATTCTAAAGGAGCTCAGCCCTGGGATTTCTTTGGAAGGATGGATAGTGAAGCTGAAACTCCAATACTTTGACCACCTCATGCAAAGAGTTGACTCATTGGAAAAGACTCTGATGCTGGGAGGGATTGAGGGCAGGAGGAGAAGGGGACGACAGAAGATGGGATGCTGGATGTCCATTACCAACTTGGATGGACATGAGTTTAAATAAACTCCAGGAGTTGGTGATGGACAGGGAGGCCTGGTATGCTGTGATCCATGGGGTCACAAAGAGTCATACATGACTGAGCGACTGAACTGAACTGAACTGAATGACTCTTTAGTATCAAAGAATACAACATATCCTAAACAACAAAATATATCAAATGTATTCATCCCTAGACATATAACAGTGATGCAGCGGGCTACCAAAGTCAACTGATAATCTTAAAAGTACCAGATAGAAAAATAGATTTCTTACAATGGAATGACAGCCCGATAACTGACTTCCCAAGAGGAACAGTGAAATCAAAGACACTGTGGATGACACTGAAGCCGATTATACATAGTGAAGTAAGCCAGAAGGAAAAACACCAATACAGTATATTGACACATATATGTGGAATTTAGAAAGATAGTAATGATGACCCTGTATGTGAGACAACAAAAGAGACACCGATGTATAAAATGGACTTTTGGCCTCTGAGGGAGAGAGAGAGTGGGATAATTTGGGAGAATGGCATTGAAACATGTATACTATCATGTAGGAAACGAAGTACCAGTCTATGTTCGATACAGGATACAGGATGCTTGGAGCTGGTGAAGGGGGATGATCCAGAGAGATGATATGTGGTGGGAGGTGGGAGGGGGTTTCAGGATTGGGAGCTCGTGTACACCTGTGGCTGATTCATATCAATGTATGGCAAAACCAATACAGTATTGTAAAGTAGAATAAAGTAAAAATAAGATTTAAAAAATTACATAAAGGTAGATCTTGGGAATAATAAAGACAATTATGTACATGACCAAATGGAAAACTCTTCAGTTACTTAAATCATGCATAGATTTATGTATTTATATAATATCTAATATGTTATACACATTATATATACTAACATAGAAATAATTATATATGCATATATATGAATATGCATGTTTATATATTTATATTGTGTATAGCATATTATACACATAATATGATAATCTATTGTTCAGAATGTGTTTTTTTATGTGCATGTACATAATTTACATGACTGAGTAGTTTTCCATCTTGTCATTCACATGATTCTACATATAACTCACATCCATACATTTTATTTAGATAACTATAGATGTCTGAGGGCATTCCCAGGTGGTGCTAGTAGTAAAAGAATCCTCCTGTCAATGCAGGAGATACAAAAGACACAGGTTCAATTCCTGGGTCTGGAAGATCCCCTGGAAGAGGAAATAGCAACCCACTCCAGTATACATTCCTGGAGAATTCCATGGACAGAAGAGCCTGGTGGGCTACAGTCCATGGGTCGCAAAGAACCGGACATGACTGAAGCTACTGAGTGCACACATCTATGGATACAGATTTGAATAGTGACAGAGGTGGAAATGTTAGGGACACAGTTTTAAAGAGAAACAGCAGGATACAGAATCAGGAGGATATAACCTCTCGAGGGAGAGGGAGAGGGTGGGAAGATCTGGGAGAAGGACAACGAAACATGTATACAATCATATGTGAGATGAAGCACCAGTCTATGTTCAATACAGGATACAGGATGCTTGGGGCCGGTGTATGGGATGAACTGGGGGGATGGGCAGGGAAGGGAGGTGGGACGGGGCTTTAACATGGGGAGATCGTCCACACCTGTGGCTGATTCATGTCAATGTATGGCAGAACCAATGCAGTGCTGTGAAATGGAATAAGCATTAAACAAAAAATAAAAATTAAAAAAAAATAAATCTGCTTTAAAATAAAATAAAAAAAAAGACACTGTGGAGCAATATCTAGAAAATGCTGAAATACTGTTTTCAGTTCAGTTCAGGTGAACACTAATTTTATTTACAGTGAATCATCCTTCAAAAATTAGCACATAAGGACTTCCCTGGTGGTCCAGTGGCTAAGAATCCATGCTCCTAATGCAAGGAGGCTGGGTTCAGTCCCTGGCCAGGGAACTAGATCTCGATGCCACAGCTAAGAATTCACATATTACAACTAAAAATCCTGAATGCCACAATCAAAATGAAGATCCTGTGTGCCACAACTAAGACCCCACACAGCCAAATATTTTTAAGGTTTTATGGAAGAATTAGCACATAATAAAGCCATTTCAAATAAAAAATAACTGAGATCACTGTGTGCTGATGAAAGTTTTAAAAGAAGTTATTCATGAAGAACAATGATGATCTCAGAAGGAATGTCTGAGCTATAGAAATAAACTATGACAAAAGGACTTGCTTAACATACATAAATATAGGTAAAAATAAAACCTGTGAAGGACTAAAAGTATAATATTAAGAACTAAAAGAAGAAGAAAGGATTGATAAACTAACACAGCAGGCAGTGCCTGAAGTGTGCTATGGCTGCTTATATTGGTTAGAGAGGGGATAAGGATATTAATGAATTCTACACTTTGTCATGTTTAATGCATATGTTAAAATTTCAAAGATAACCTCTAACAAAATAGAAAAAGAATGTCCAAACCAAAAAAGTAGAAAGCTAGAATAAAGAAACAAATGAAATCTCAGTCAATTCAAAAGAATACATGAAAGAAGTAAAAATGTAAAACAAAAAAAGTAAAGTACAGAATAAGTTGGTAAAATATTTCAAACATATCACAATAAATGTTAATTATCAACATATTCATTTAAAATAAAAATTACAAAAATCCATCTACATTCTATTTAAGAGAGAAATACTCAACATGGAGACAACCCAAATGTCCATCAATAAATGATTGGATTAAGAAGATATGGTATACACATACATACACACATACAAAATGGTAAATTACTCAGCAATAAAAAAGAATGAAATACTGCCATTTGCAGCAACATGGATGGGCCTAGAGAATATGATGTTCAGTGAAAAAGATAAATACTATATGATGTCACTTATCTATGAAATCTAAAAACTAATACAAATGAATATATATGCCAGCAATGCAGGAGACCTGTGTTCGATCCCTGGGTTGAGAAGATCTGCTGGAGAAGAGAATGGCAACCCAGTCCAGTATTTTTGCCTGGAGAACTCTGTGGAGAGTGGAGCCTGGTGGGCTATGGTACATGGGGTCACAAGGAGTTGGACCTGACTGAGAGACTAACACTTTCACTCAAAAAACTAATACAAATGAATATATGCACAAAATAGAAAAAGACACACATATATAGAAAACAACAACTTGTGGTTACAAAAGGGAGATGGAAGGGGGGAAAGACAAACTAGGAGTATGGATTAACTGATACAAACTACTATACATAAAATAGATAAGCAAAAAGGATACACTTCATAGAATAGGGAATTATACCTGCTATCTTGTTATAACCTATGATGGCATATAATCTTCAAAAATATTAAATCACTGGGCTTTCTATTTTGTCCTATATTTGATCTATATTTCTTTCTTTGTGCCAGAACCATGCTGTCTTGATGACTGGGCTTTGTAATAGAGCCTGAAGTCAGGCAGGTTGATTCCTCCAGTTCCATTCTTCTTTCTCAAAATTGCTTTGGCTATTTGAGGTTTTTTGTATTTCCATACAAATTGTGAAATTATTTGTTCTAGCTCTGTGAAAAATACCATTGGTAGCTTGATAGGGATTGCATTGAATCTGTAGATTGCTTTGGGTAATATACTCATTTTCACTATATTGTTCTTCTGATCCATGAACATGGTATATTTCTCCATCTACTAGTGTCCTCTTTGATTTTTTTCACAAGTGTTCTATAGTTTTCTATATATAGGTCTTTGGTTTCTTTAGGTAGATATATTCCTAAGTATTTTATTCTTCTCGTTGCAATGGTGAATGGAATCGTTTCCTTAATTTCTCTTTCTCTTTTCTCATTATTAGTGTATAGGAATGCAAGGGATTTCTGTGTGGTGATTTTATAAAGCAGCAGGAAACAAGAGACTCATGCTGGGCCTCTGCACCAACACAACCAAGGAGACTGTCCCCGGCAGAGCTCAGCACTGATCTCCCAGGAACTCCAAGTTCTTGTCATTGGTCAACTAGAATCTGTGACTGAGGAGGGAGTGAACACATGTGACAACAAGGCAATATGGCCTTTAAAGGACGATATTTCGGGAGGTGTTGCTATTAGAAAAGGACACACGGATTTGTGTTGAAGCACTTTGTAAAGACTAGTCATGCATATCAGATTCACACATCTTCATAAACATCTGTGAGGGCGGGAAAAGTGTCTAGAGCCTGAAGCTGACTTTGTCCTCTCAGCAGTCCATGACTAGAACCCAAATAGTAGTTCCCAAGAACCAGAATATTGACCAAATAAATAGCATTCGCTTCTGTCACGTCGAAGGGTACCCTCCCAACACATCTGCATCCTAAATGTGGATTAATTCACATCATTAACATACGCTGGATAACACAGATGCCATATGCCACCTGGGAAGCCCTGAAAACAGTCATAGACAGTATATACATGAATGGATGGGGCTGTGTTCTAATAAACCTCTATTCATTTAAAAAAAAAAAAAAACTGTTGGTGAGCTTGTTTTATAATCTGACCTGGTCCTATGGCTACAGTTTGCTGACCTGGGTCTAACAGTGTAGCTAAAGATGTTGAAGAACAGTGCAGTCTCAATCCCCTCCGTTCAGTTTAAAATGAAACCTAAGAAAAAGAGGAAGCAAGAGAAACACCTGATCAAAGGAGTATAGCAAGGAGGAAATTTAATCAGCTTGTTCCACTAATGTGTCTTGCTCAGGAATAAATATTTCTTAGGGAAGAAGCAAGGACACTAAGGCTAGGAAAAGCTGCTGAGGAAGAGCCCTAAGAGAGGTTGAAAGTAAGTTCATTCTGTGAAAAGTGCAAGAAAACTTAAGTAAAGTATTGGGTTGGAGGCAGAGAGTCACTTTGGCTCAGTTATGAACCCGTTTCCCACTGGACAGAGCCGTGAGTTTGCAAATATTCATCTATTAAATAATTTATAAGCACTATAAATGTCCTTTATTAATTTATTTCTTCCTCCAGACCAATCATATAATTTCACAACTTCAAAATAATCTCTTTTCCACACAAAGCCTCATGCCACCTGTATATAGCACCAGCATCTTTGGGCTTTCTTAAATCCCTCCTAGATGTTTTCCCAGAGTCAGTCATTTTCTGCATCAGAATTGACTTTATTTTACTTATCTTCATAAAATAAGCTAAGTGTCCTTGATGAAGTAGGAAAACTTATGAAACTGAAATATCAGGTTCATTTAAACTAAAAAAGAGAACTAGTTTATAAAGGCTCTGAGTATTGGGTTGTGTTTTCATAAGAAACTTTAGTGGGAAAATGCTTACTATGCTCAACCATAGGAAACCAGGAAATCCTTTAGCACCTGCTCCTTTCACCAAATGGTAAGAAAAATTAAAATGTCTATATCAAGATAGAGAAACATAAACTTCCTAGGCTTTTGGATTCCACAAAATTCTTAAAAGCCAAAAGAAATAGTTATTGAGATGAAAATGTTCTCATATTGCAATAGGGTGATTTTAATTTTTAAACAAGCAATTTAGTGATATGATGTGAGTGAAAGTGAAAGTCACTCAGTTGTGTGCAACTCTTTGTGACACCATGGACTATAGAGTTCATGGGATTCTCCAGGCCATAATACAGGACTGGGTAGCCATTCCCTTCTCTAGGGGATCTTCCCAACTCAGGGATCAAACCCAGGTCTCCTGCATTGCAGGCTGATTCTTTACAAGCTGAGCCATGATATAGTGTGAATTGTGCTTCAAAAAATCCAAGGGTACAGGGAGGGGATGAAACTATATAGACTCTTTCAATGTATATGCAATAAAATTGAGTTGACAGTTGTCTAAACCAAATCATACATCTATTTGACAGGACCTTACATCACCTGTTTTATATGTGTGAAAGTCTCTATGAATCTTAAAATGTTAAGAAAGAAGATTTGAAAATTCTCCAAAGAAATGACCTCAGAGAAAAGGTTAGATTTTCAAGAAGAAGAAATTCAGCTCCTTAGAAATACTCACTGTATCTCAGTGTGGAACAGTGAATGCTTTTTCATGAACCAACTAGTATTCCTGAAGCACTGCCTCAGAAAACAGTTTGCTGATGGGAAGATCCTCTAGCCTATGGTCTTCAATCAGGGTTAGTCTTAACACTTTACTCTATACAAATACAAGATATTCAGTTGAAGAGTTATTAGAGAACAAGATCATAGGAAACTTTTCTTTCCCTACTAAAGGGAAAGAAAGTTAGTATCAAACAGAAAACTCTTATCTCTGGGAACCCACAGGAAGTGATCAAAGAAGTAGGAAGGTAAGCTCACCTGGATTGACCCTCAACTCTACGGTGGTTTTTATGTCATTGATCCGCCTTCTCATCTCAATTCGGCAACAATACAAGCCAGTGTCAGACATGGCAGCATTGTGTATGGTCAAAGACACATCCCTTCCAGGAATATTTCCATATAGCTGATAACGTCTATGGCTCCGATAGGTGACTCTGTATCCATCAGTCCAGATGATGTTAGTTCCACAATGAGACCAAGGACATGCCCCTCGGCCCCAACACATTTTTGTGACTTCTCCATTATAGTTGCAGGGTAGAGTGACGTTCTGACCTGCCACTCCAGTCACTTGATGGTAAGAGGTTACACCAGCTGTAAATAAAGAGAAACCAGAGCATGAGGTCTCAAATTTTTAACTTTAATTTTATTTTCATTTTGTTGTTTATATAGCTTATGTTTTTTGAAATTATCTAACTATATCTTGAGTTTTTAAGTTTAATATATGCATTTTTCTGGTAAATTATATACTTTGGAAGTATTATTATTAACCAGATATATCAATAACCTCAGATATGCAGATGACATCACCTTATGGCAGAAAGTGAAGAGGAACTAAGAAGCCTCTTGATGAAAGTGAAAGATGAGAGTGAAAAAGTTGGCTTAAAGCACAACATTCAGAAAATGAAGATCATGGCATCTGGTCCCATCACTTCATGGCAGATAGATGGGGAAACAGTGGAAACAGTGTCAGACTTTATTTGGGGGGGCTCCAAAATCACTGCAGATGGTGACTGCAGCCATGAAATTAGAAGACACTTGTTTCTTGGAAGAAAAGCTATAAGCAACATAGACAGTATATTCAGGCTCTACTACAAAGCCGCAGTCATTAAGACAGTATGGTACTGGCACAAAGACAGAAATATAGATCAATGGAACAAAATAGAAAGCCGACATAAATCCACACACATATGGGCATCTTCGACAAAGGAGGCAAGAATATACAGTGGAGTAAAGACAGTCTCTTTAACAAGTGGTGCTGGGAAAACTGGTCCACCACTTGTAAAAGAATGAAACTAGATCACTTTCTAATACCACACACAAAAATAAACTCAAAATAAGATCTAAACGTAACAGAAACAATAAAACTCATAGAGGAGAACATAGTCAAAACACTCTCCGACATAAATCACAGCAGGATCCTCTATGATCCACCTCCCAGTATACTGGAAATAAAAGGAAAAATAAACAAATGGGATCTAATTAAAATTAAAAAGCTTCTGCACAACAAAGGAAACTATAAGTAAGGTGAAAAGACAGCCTTCTGAATGGGAGAAAACAATAGCAAATGAAGCAACTGACAAACAACTAATCTCAAAGATATACAAGCAACTTATGCAGCTCAACTCCAGAAAAATAAACGATCCAATCAAAAAATGGGCCAAAGAACTAAATAGGCAAATTAAAGATCTAAATGTAAGATCAGAAACTATAAAACTCTTAGAAGAGAACATAGGCAAAACACTCTCTGACATATATCACAGCAAGATCCTCTATGACCCACCTCCCAGAATATTGGAAATAAAAGCAAAAGTAAATGAATGAGACCTAGTTAAAATTAAAAACTTCTGCACAACAAAAGAGACTATAAGCAAAATGAAAAGACAGCTTTTAGAATGGAAGAAAATAATAGCAAATGAAGCAACTGACAAACAACTAATCTCAGAAATATACAAGCAACTCCTGCAGCTCAATTCCAGAAAAATAAATGACTCAATCAAAAAATGGGCCAAAGAACTAAATAGACATTTCTCCAAAGAAGACATACAGATGGCTAACAAACACATGAAAAGATGCTCAACATCACTCATTATCAGAGAAATGCAAATCAAGACCACAGTGAGGTACCATTTCATGCCAGTCAGAATGGCTGCGATCCAAAAGTCTACAAGCAATAAATGCTGGAGAGGGTGTGGAGAAAAGAGAACCCTCTTACACTGTTGGTGGGAAGGCAAACTAGTACAGCCACTATGAAGAACAGTGTGGAGATTCCTTAAAAAATTGGAAATAGAACTGCCTTATGACCCAGCAATCCCACTGCTGGGCATACACACCAAGGAAACCAGAATTGAAAGAGACATGTATATCCCAATGTTCACTGCAGCACTGTTTATAATAGCCAGGACATGGAAGCAACCTAGATGTCTATCAGCAGACGAATGGGTAAGAAAGCTGTGGTACATATACACAGTGGAGTATTACTCAGCCCTTAAAAATAATACATTTGACTCAGTTCTAATGAGATGGATGAAACTGGAGCCTATTATAGAGAGTGAAGTAAGCCAGAAAGAAAAATACCAATACAGTATACTAATGCATATAAATGGAATTTAGAAAGATGACAATGATAACCCTGTATGCAAGACAGCATAAGAGTCACAGATGTATAAAATAGTCTTTTGGACTCTATGGGAGAGGGTGAGGGTGGGATGATTTGGGAGAATGGCATTGAAACATGTGTAATATCATATATGAAACAAATCGCCAGTCTAGGTTTGATGCAGGATACAGGATGCTTGGGGCTGGTGCACTGGGATGACCCAAAGGGATGGTGTGGGAAGGGAGGTGGAAGAGGGGTTTAGGATTTGGAACATGTATGCATGTGTGCATCCGTGGTGGATTCATGTTGATGTGTGGTAAAACTAGTACAATATTGTTAAGTAAAAAAAAAAAAAATGCCAAAAAATTAAATCATTTTTGCTGTGCATCTGAAACTGACACAACATTTTATATCAAATATAGTTCAATTACAAAGTTTAAAACATATTTTTTAAAAGAGAGATAAACAGTAAAGTGTAAGGACCAAAAAGATGTTGAAAATAAGATAAAAAACTACAACATACATACTAAGTTAAATAAGCTGTCACAGTTATATTAAAAACAAACATATTAAAAGCAAAAATATAATCAAGAATAAAGAGGGTCACTTCAAAATGATAAAATCAATCACTCAAACTTGTATCTATTTTATCATTTTGAAATGGCCCTCTTTATTTTTGATTGTATTTTTACTTTAAGATAGATACAACCATTCTAAACTTGGCTTCCCTGGTAGCTCTGCTGGTAAAGAATCTGCCTGCAATGCCGGAGTCCCTGGATCAATTCCTTGGTTGGGAAGATCTTCTGGAGAAGGGACAAGCTACTCACTCCAATATTCTTGGGCTTCCCTGGTGGCTCAGCTGGTAAAGAATCTACCTACAGTGCAGGAGACCTGGATTCAACCCCTGGGTTGGGAAGATGCCCTGGAGAAGCGAAAGGCTACCCACTCCAGTATTTCAACCTGGAGAATTCCATGGACTGTATATTCCATGGGGTCGCAAAGAGTTGGACACAACTGAGTTTCATTCTAACCTTGGGTAAATATAAATACATAACTTGAAAATAGATCAATATAGGAATGAAAGAAAAGGAGTAATGGGAAAATCCATTCCACCTCTCAGTGACAACAACAACAAAAAAGGCAAACAATTATGATTTAGAAGATCTGAAAAGGACAGTAAGTAATTCTGATATAAGGAATAGACATAGGACCTTTTCCTGCACATTTGAGAATACAGTTTCTCAAGAACATAATTATGTATGTGAAATGCATAGATACATCTCTGGCAAAACAGGAAGAAAAAATGTTAAGTCACAAATGGCTAATTTTAATATGTGTAAAACTCAAAGCAGATGATGAGTAGAAAAAAGAAGTGACAGAATACAAAAAAGTTCAAAAATATATAAAACAACATATTATTTATGTATAAATACAGAAGCAATGAAGATTTAAAGAAGAGTAGGGGAATGATCAGTACAAAATGGTGAAGAGTGGTTCCCTTTCTGGAAGAACGGAATAAGAGGGCTTTCAAAGTGACTTTGGATCCATGGGTTTGATTTATTTCTTAAAATGGATAATAGGTATTCAAGAATTGTTTGTGTTCCTTCCCAGGCTAGCCCCATCCTCCTGATGGATACTTCCATTCACATCCTTGGAGCAGTCGCAGACTGCTGGATTCCATGTCTTCCCACCGTGTCCTTCATCAGTTTTCTTAAGCCATCTACTTTGGCTTTTGAAATATCCAAGGGTATGCATTATTAATATTTACATTTGTGTCTTTTCTTTGCTCAATTTACTTTTGCTTCTCTTTTTCCTTTGCCTTTCTCCAAGTATTGATGTCTCACAGGGCTCTGTTAGGTGGCCACCTTATGTATAATTTCATATACTTTCTTTTTATGGATCATCCACTCTTCTGACTTTTTTGTCTCCTTCTACATTCTTTCCATCATAGTTTTCATAAGACTTAATCACATTTATTTTCTTGTTTTCCACCTCTTGCAGATTGTGAGGGGGGAGATCAAAGTCATTTGTGTTGATGAGAACTTAAAACAACATCCCTATTTGGTTGGAACTTAATATATGTTGAATTGGGTTTCTGTAGCTTACCTTCCTCTATTAGTTATTCATATGTCAAGAACCTCCCCTCTACTAATAATCTTACAAGTATAAATACTTTATTAATGTTTGCATTCCACATTCTTCTATCTCATTGCTTATCATAATGCCTCAAATATAATAAATATTCAGTAAACATTGGTTAATTAAGGGATTATATTCCCCCAACACAGTAATTGAATTGGTCTACTTACCAGGCTTCAAATTATCTTTAGCACACACACACAGACAATGAATAGAATCAACATTACTTTTTCCTAAGGATCGATCATAAAATTTCAGCCCCTGGTTATAGATGTAGGCACATCTGCAAAGCTACTATTGTCTATTCCTGAACCCAAATAGTTACAGTGTTCTTATTATGAATCTGTGATTTTAGCTAACCTTACACATTGCTAATTTCTTTAGGGAGGAATTTGGCCTGAGGAGATCACTCTTGAGATCAATTTAAGAAAAGGTAAATGTAAGCCGAATGTTAGGACTTCCAAGAAGTCATATCTACTGGCCTGGGGTACAGTATCTCAAAGAAGAAAGCTGATTACTTGAGACAGTTTAAATGAAAGAGAGCAAAGTACTAAGCCCACTGAGCTGGAAGAATGTCCAAATTGTTTCATATGGATGTTTTATCTTTATGGAAGTCAAGTGTATATAAGTCTGAACGTGAAACTTATACCACAAACATATTAAGGATAATTATTTGCATAGTAAGAAAAATAGCCTTATGACTTAATTTTCAGTAAGATTCTGCATGTTTTCTTAGTTAGGGAATCTATCAATGCACTTGAATATTTCCTTAAAGGCTTTTTATTATTGGATAGAGAAGAAATAGGAGCTCAAGGCACTCTTTATTATAGTGTTGTTTGTGGTAGCAGGGAGATGACAGCAGACTGGGTCCCAACCCTGAGGGAGTATTAACATAAGGTGGATGCAGATAATGTAGTACTTAGCAGAAACCAGAAGCCACAAGGTGAATATATGCATAAAACTATATTGTTAAGTGAAAAAAAAAGGAAAATAGCTTGTATCTATAGCACAGCAGCGGTAGTATAAATTAAATGACGTGCTCACAAATAACCACTACAATTTTCCAAAGATTTTAATAAAGAAAAGGTAGCTTTTCATCCCAAACCTTTTATTGGAGTCTAATTGGTTTAAAATGCTGTTTTAGTTTCAGGTATACAGCAAAGTGAACCTGTTATACATAAAACCATTCTTTTAGATTCTTTTCCCATGTAGGCCATTACAGAGTATTGATAGAGTTCCCTATAGATGCTTATTATAGAGTAGATCCTTATTAGTTATCTATTTTATGCAGTAGTGTATACATACTAACACCAATCTTCCAATTCATCTCTGCCCTGCAATAATGATAAATTATTTTTTGTACATCTGTAACTGTTTCTGTTCTGTAGGTATGTTCCTTTGTACCTCCTTTTTCCCTAATTCCACATGTTATTTGTCTTTGTCTAACTTACTTCATTCAGTATGACAGTCTCTTGCTCCAACCATATTGCTGCAAATGGCATTATTTTATCTTTATGGTTGAGTAATATTCCATTGTATTTATGTTCCATACTTCTTTATCCATTTCTCTGTCAATGTATATTTAGGCTGCTTCTGTGTCTTGACTACTGCAGATAGTGCTGCAGCTAACACTAGGGTGATGTTTCTTTCTGAATTATTTTCTCAGAATATATGTCTAGGAGTGGGATTGCTGGTCCATATGGTAGCTCTATTCTTAATTTTTTTCAGTCCTTCCACTTCTTTTTTTTCCACTTTATTTTTTTAATTGAAGAATATTTGCTTTAAAAAATTCTGTGGTTTTCTGTCATACATCAACATGAATTAGTCATAGGTACACCCATGTCTACTTTCTCCTGAACCTCCCTTCCATTGCCCTCCCCATCCCTCCCTCCTAGATTGTCACAGAGCCCCTGTATGAATTCCCTGCATCATACAGTAAATTCCCACTGGCTATGTGTTTTATATATGGTATTGTAAGTTTCCATGTTTCTCACTCCATACATTTCACCCTCTCCCTTCCCACCCCCCATGTCTTTAGGTCTGTTTTCTGTCTATTTCTCCATTGCTTTCCCAAAAATAAATTCATCAGAATATTTCATGCAAAGATGGGCTCGATAAAGGACAGAAATGGTATGGACCTAACAGAAGCAGAAGATATTAAGAAGAAGTGGCAAGAATACATGAAAGAACTGTACAAAAAAGATCTTCACGACCCAGGTAATCATGATGATGTGATCACTAATCTAGAGCCAGACATCCTGGAATGTGAAGTCAAGTGGGCCTTAGAAAGCATCACTACGAACAAAGCTAGTGAAGGTGATGGAATTCCAGTGGAGCTGTTTCAAATCCTGAAAGATGATGCTGTCAAAGTACTGCACTCAATATGCCAGCAAATTTGGAAAACTCAGCAGTGGCCACAGGACTGGAAAAGGTCAATTTTCATTCCAATCTCAAAGAAAGGCAATGCCAAAGAATGCTCAAACTACCACACAATTGTATTCATCTCACATACTAGTAAAGTAATGCTCAAAATTCTCCAAGCCAGGCTTCAGCAATACATGAACCATGAACTTCCTGATGTTTAAGCTGGTTTTAGGAAAGGCAGAGAAACCAGAGATCAAATTGCCAACATCCACTGGATCATTAAAAAAGCAAGATAATTCCAGAAAAACA
>SJYC01129877.1:0-15430 GCA_006408675.1 Madoqua kirkii | reverse complement strand
TCAGCAGTGGCCACAGGACTGGAAAAGGTCAATTTTCATTCCAATCTCAAAGAAAGGCAATGCCAAAGAATGCTCAAACTACCACACAATTGTATTCATCTCACATACTAGTAAAGTAATGCTCAAAATTCTCCAAGCCAGGCTTCAGCAATACATGAACCATGAACTTCCTGATGTTTAAGCTGGTTTTAGGAAAGGCAGAGAAACCAGAGATCAAATTGCCAACATCCACTGGATCATTAAAAAAGCAAGATAATTCCAGAAAAACATCTATTTCTGCTTTATTGATTACACCAAAACCTTTGACTGTGTAGATCACAACAAACTGTGGAAAATTCTGCAAGAGATGGGAATACCAGACCACCTTACCTGCCCCCTGAGAAATCTGTGTGCAGGTCAAGAAAGAACATTTAGAACTGGACATGGAACAACAGACTGGTTCCAAATCAGGAAAGGAGTATGTCAAGGCCATATATTGTCTCCCTGCTTATTTAACTTCTACGCAGAGTACATCATGAGAAATGCCAGGCTGGATGAAGCACAAGCTGGAGTCAAGATTGTCAGTAGAAATATCAATAACCTCATATGCACAGATGACTCTACACTTATGGCAGAAAGTGAAGAGGAATGAAAGAGCCTCTTGATGTAAGTGAAAGAGGAGAATGAGAAAGCTGGCTTAAAACTCAATATTCAAAAAACTAAGATCATGGCATCCAATCTCATCACTTCATGGCAAATAGATGGGGAAACAATGGAAACAGTAAGAGATTTTATTTTGAGGGGCTCTAAAATCACAGCAGATGGTGACTACAGCCATGAAATTAAAAGACAATTGTACCCTGGAAGAAAAGCTATGACCAAAGTAGACAGCAGATTAAAAAGCAGAGACACTACCTTGCTGACAAAGGTCCATCTAGTCAAAGTTATGGTTTTTCCAGTGGTCATGTATGGATGTGAGATTTGGACTATAAAGAAAGCTGAGCACCAAAGAATTGATGCTTTTTAACTATGGTGTTGGAGATGCCTCTTCAGCATCCCTTGGACTGCAAGGAGATCAAACCAGTCCATCCTAAAGGAAATCAGTCCTGAATATTCATTGGAAGGACTGATGTGGAGCTGAAACCCCAATATTTTGGCCACCTGATGTGAAGAACTGACTCATTGGAAAAGACCCTGATGCTGGGAAAATTGAAGGTAGGAGGAGAAGGGGACAACAGAGAGTGAGATGGTTGGATGGCATCACCAGCTCAACTGACAGGAGTTTGAGCAAGCTCTGGGGGTAGGTGATGGACAGGGAAGCCTGGTGTGCTGCAGCAAAGAGTTGGATATGAATGGGCAATGAACTGAATAATGAAAGAAGTTGAGCATCTTTCCATGTGTTTGTTAGTCATCTGTATGTCTTCTTTGGAGAACTGTCTTTCTAGGTCTTTCCCCCACTTTTTGAATAGGTTGTTTGCTTTTCTGATATTAAATTGTATGAGAAGCTTGTATATTTTGGAAATTAATTCTTTGTCAGTCATTTCTTTTGCTATTATTTTCTCCCATTTTGAGGGCTGTCTTTTCACCTTGTTTGTAGTTTCCAATGCTGT
Organism: Madoqua kirkii; assembly: GCA_006408675.1. Lineage (NCBI taxonomy): Eukaryota > Metazoa > Chordata > Mammalia > Artiodactyla > Bovidae > Madoqua > Madoqua kirkii. Next base: position 13,841 of record SJYC01129877.1, on the reverse strand, counting down.
GCAAAAGCTTTTATGTTTAATTATGTCCCACTTGTTTATTTTTGTTTTTATTTACATTACTTTAGGAGGTGAGTCATAGAAGATCTTGCTTTGATTCATGTTGTCAGTGTTCTGCCTATGTTTTCCTCTAAGAGGTTTTTTCTTTTCTTTTTTTTTTTTTAAATAGTTTCTGGTCTTACATTTAGGTTTTTTATCCATTTTGAATTTAAGTGTTCTAATTGCACACTGTCCAGTTTTCCAAGCATCACTTTTTGAAGAGGCTATCTTTGCCCCATTGTATGTTCTTTCCTCCTTTGTCAAAAATAAGGTACCCTCCATACTCTCTCCATAGTGGCTGTGTTTGTTGTTTAGTTGCTTAGTCATGTCCAACTCTTTGCAACCCCATGGAATGCAGCACACCATGTTTCCCTCTCCTTCACAATGTCCTGGAGTTTGGTCAAACTCAGGTCCATTAAGTTGGTGATGCCATCCCACCATATCATCTTCTGTCATGTCCCCTTGTCCTCCTGCCTTCAATCTTCCTCAGCATCAGGGTCTTTTCTAATGTTTGCACTTTGCATCAGGTGGCCAAGTATTGGAGTTTCAGCTTTAGCATCAGTTCTTCCAACGAATATTCATGGTTGATTTTCTATAGGATTGACTGGTTTGAACTCCATGCAGTCCAAGGGACTCTCAAGAGTCTTCTCCAACACCACAGTTCAAAAGCATCAGTTCTTCGTAACTCAACCTTCTCTCTGGTCCTACTCTCACATCTATACATGACTACTGGAAAAGCCATAGCTTTCACTAGGTGGACCTTTGTTGGTAAAGTAATGTCTCTGCTTTTCAATATGCTATCAGCTTTGTCATGGCTCTTCTTTCAAGGAGAAAGCCTCTTTTAATTTCATGACTGCAGTCACTGTCTGTGGTGATTTTAGAGCCCACAAAAATAAAGTCTCACTGTTTCTATCACTTTCATAACTATTTGCTGTGAAGTGATGGAACTGGATGCCATGATCTTGGTTTTTTGAGTGTTGAGTTTTAAGCCAACTTTTTCACTCTCCTCTTTCACTTTCATCAAGAGGCTTTTGAGTTCCTCTTCACTTTCTGCCATAAGGGTGGTGTCATCTGCGTGCCTGAGGTTGCTGATATTTCTCCCAGAAATCTTTTTTAAAAAAATTAATTTATTTTAATTGGAGGCTAATTACTTTACTGATGTGATGGACATGAGTTTGAGTAGGCTCCAGGAGTTGGCAATGGACAGGGAAGCTTGGCGTGCTGCAGTCCTTGGGTTGCAAAGAGTCTGACACGACTCAGTGACTGAACTGAATCATTTTACAATATTGTGGTGGTTTTTGTGACACATCAACATGACTCAGCCATGGGTGTAAATGTGTCCCCTCATCCTGAAACCCCCTCCCACCTCCCTTCCCACTCCATCACTGTGGGTTGTCCCTGAGCAATGGCTTTGAGTACCCTGCTTAATGCATTGAACTTGCACTGGTCATCTTTTACATCTCCCAGCAATCTTGATTCCAGCTTCTGGGTCATCCAGACCAGCATTTCACATGATTCTGCATATAAGTTAAATAAGCAGGGTGACAATATACAGCCTTGATATACTGTTTTCCAACTTTGAGCTAGTTGTTGTTCCATGTCCTGCTCTAACTGTTGCTTCTTGACCTGGATATAGATTTTGCAGGAGGAGGTAAGGTGGTTTGGTATTCCCATCTCTTTAAGAATTTTCTACAGTTTGTTGTGATCCACACAGTCAAAGGTTTTAGCATAGTCAATGAAGCAGAAGTAGATGAATTCTCTTGTTTTTTCTATGATCCAACGCATATTGGAAATTTGATCTGTGATTCCTCTGGCTTTTCTAAATCCAGTTTTTATACCTGGAAGTTCTCAGTACATGTACTGTTGAAGCCTATCTTGAAGGATTTTGAGCATATTCTTGCTAGTATGTGAAATTAATACAATTGTGTGGGAGTTTGAACCTTCTTTGGCATTGCCCTTCTTTGGGGTTGGAATGAAAACTGACCTTTTCCAATCCTGTGGCCGCTGCTAAGTTTTCCAAATTTGTTGGCATATTGAACGTAGCACTTTAATGGCATCATTTTTTAGGATTTGAAATAGTTCAGCTGGAATTCCATCGCCTCCATAGTGGCTGTACCAGTTTACATTCCTACCAATAGTGTAGGAGAAATCCCTTTTCTCCACACCCTCTGCACCGTTTGTTTATAGATTTTTTTTTGATGTTGGCCTTTCTGACTGGTGTGAGGTGGATTAGGTGTTTTCACAGGAGAATTCTATCAAACATTTAGAGAGGAGTTAACATCTACCCTTCTGAAACCCTTCCAAAAATTTGTAGAGGAGGGAACACTTCCAAATGTATTTTATGAGCTTACCATCACTCTGATACTAAAACTAGACAACAAAGGGATACATAAGAGAAAATGACAAACCAACATCACTGATGATGGTGTTTCATTTTCTTTTTTTTTTCCAGAACTATCACTGATGAACATAGATATTCATCCTCAAAAAAATATTGGAGTGACCAAAAGGTCTGCTCAGTTTTTTCCATAAGATGGCTCTCAGTTCAGTTCAGTTCATTTCAGTAGCTCAGTTGTGTCTGACTCTTTGTGACCCCATGAATTGCAGCATGCCAAGCCTCCCTGTCCATCACCAACTCCCAGAGTTCACTCAAACTCACATCCATCGAGTCAGTGATAACATCCAGCCATCTCATCCTCTGTTGTCCCCTTCTCCTCCTGCCTCCAGTCCCTCCCAGCATCAGAGTCTTTTCCAATGAGTCAACTCTTTGCATGAGGTGGCCAAAGTAATGAAGTTTCAGACTTAGCATCATTCCTTCCAAAGAAATCCCAGGACTGATCTCCTTTAGAATGGACTTGTTGGATCTCCTTGCAGTCCAAGGGACTCTCAAGAGTCTTCTCCAATACCACAGTTCAAAAACATCAATTCTTCAGCGCTCAGCCTTCTTCACAGTCCAACTCTCACATCCATATATGACTACTGGAAAAACCATAGCCTTGACTAGATGGACATTTGTTGGCAAAGTAATGTCTCTGCTTTTGAATATACTAGCTAGGTTGGTCATAATAAGCATCTTTTACTTTTGCGGCTGCAATCACCATCTGCAGTGATTTTGGAGCCCCCCAAAATAAAGTCTGACACTGTTTCCACTGTTTCCCCATCTATTTCCCAAGAAGTGATGGGACCAGATGCCATGATCTTCGTTTTCTGAATGTGGAGCTTTAAGCCAACTTTTTCACTCTCCTCTTTCACTTTCATCAAGAGGCTTTTTAGCTCCTCTTCACTTTCTGCAATAGAGGTGGTATCATCTGCATATCCAACGTTATTGATATTTCTCCCAGAAATCTTGATTCCAGCTTGTGCTTCTTCCAGTCCAGCGTTCTCATGATGTACTTTGCATAGAAGTTAAATAAGCAGAGTGACAATATACAGCCTTGAGGTACTCCTTTTCCTATTTGGAACCAGTCTGTTGTTCCATGTCCAGTTCTAACTGTTGCTTCCTGACCTGCATATAGGTTTCTCAAGAGGCAGGTAAGGTGGTCTGGTATTCCCATCTCTTTCAGAATTTTACACAGTTTATTGTGATCCACATAGTCAAAGGCTTTGGCATAGTTAATAAAGCAGAAGTCTAATATTATTTATTTGTGTTTAACTTCATTTGAAACAATTTTGTTACAATATAATTTGACAGCTGACCTATCAGTATGCATTTATAAAAAAACTTTTCAAAATTGGTAATTTTGGGGTAACCATTTTAATAGTAATGATGAAAGAAAAAAGCATTTTCAGCATATTTTACTTTAATATTTCAAGAAAAGCAAAAATGACACTGAAACACAGCATAAAAGATTTATCTAGTGTATGGAGAAGATGCTGTGACTAATTTGTCAAAAGTGGTTGGTGAAGTTTTGTGCTGGAGATTCCTCCCTGGTCAGGTAGAGCAGTTGAAGTTGATAGTTATTATATTGAGACATCAACTAAGAACAATCAATGTTATACCACACAGGAGATAGCTGTCATACTCAAAATATCCATATCAAGTATTGAAAATCATATGTACCAACTAGGTAGTGTTAATTTCTTTGATATTTTGTTTCCACATAAGTTAAACAAAGAGACAAACAAACAAACCTTCTTGACTGTGTTTCTGCATGTGATTCTCAACTGAAACTTAAATTTCTATTTTTAAAACAAATTGTGACAATGAAAAGTGGATACCGTACAATAATGTGGACCAGAAGAGATCCTAGGGCAAAAGAAATGAGTGACCACCATCCACACCAAAGGCCAGTCTTCATCCAAATGTGATGTTGGGTATATGGTGGGAAGGGAGTTCTCTATTATGAGCTTCTTCCAGAAAACCAAATGATTAATTCCAACAAGTACTACTTCCAATTAGATTAACTGAAAACAGCACTCAAAGAAAAGCTTCCAGAGTTAGTCAACACAAAATTCATAATTTCCCATCAGGATAATACAAGACAGCAAGCTTCTTTGATGACCTGGAAAAACTCTTTCAGCTTGGCTGTAAAATTCTGATTCATCTTCCATATTCACCAGACACTACACATTCGGAGTCCATTTATTTTGGTCTTTATTCTCTTAGTGGAAAAAAAAACCCTCAGTTCTCTGGAAGATTGTAAAAGACATTTCAAATAGTTCTTTGCTCAACAAGATAAAAAGTTTTGGGAAGGTGGAACTGTGAAGTTGCCTGAAAAATGGCAGAATGTAGAGGAATGAAATAGTGAATACATTGTTTAATGAAGTTTTTGGTAAAAATGTCTTTTATTTTTTGACCAACCCAACACTAGCAGATTAAATATAACAACACATTAAAAGGGTCACACACTGTGATCAAGTGGGTTTATTATAGGGATGCAAGGATTTTTCAGTATCTGCAAATCAATCAGTGTGATACACCACATCAAAAAATTGAAGAATAAAAACCATATGATCATCTCAATAGATTAAAATTTTTTCCCCCAAATTCAGCACCTGTTTATGATAAAAATTCTCCAGAAAGTGGACATAAAGGGAATGTACCCCAGCATAATAAAGGCCATGTATGACAAGCCTACAGCAAACATCATTCTCAGTGGTGAAAAACTGAAAGCATTTTCTCTGAGATCAGGAAAAAGACAAGGATGTCCACTTTTGCCACTATTATTCAGCATAGTTTTGGAAGTCCTCGTTATGGAAATCAGTGAATAAAATGAAATAAGGAGACTCTAGATTGGAAAAGAAGAAGTAAGACTGTTACTGTTTGCAGATGATATAACTATACATAGAAAACCCTAAAAATGCCACCAGAAAATTACTAAAGCTAATCAATGAATTTAAGTCAAAGAATATAAAATTAATGCAAAACAATCCCTTGTATTCCTATACAGTAACAAAAGTCAGAAAGAGAAATTGAGGAAATAATCCCACTCACCACTGTAACAAAAATAATAAAATACTTAGGAATAAATCTACCTAAGGAGACAGAAGATTTATATGCAGAAAATTAAGATACTGATGAAGGAAATCAAAGACAACACAAACAGAGGGAGAGATATATCATGTTCTTAGATTGGAAGAATCAATATTGTGAAAAATGACTGTACTACCCAAAGCAGCCTACCAATTCAATGCAATCCCTATCAAACTACCAGTGGTATTCTTCACAGAACTAAAACAAAAAATTTCACAATTTGTATAAAAGCAAAAAAGACCCTGGATAGATAAAGAAATCTTGAGAAAGAAGAATGGAATTGGAGGAATCAAGCTCCCTGGCTTCATACAATACTACAAAGCTACAGTAATAAGATAGCATGATACTGGCACAAAGACAGATATATAGACCAATGAAATAAGCTAGAAATCCCAAAGATAAACCCATGCAATGAAGGTGAGCTAATCTTTGACAAAAGAGGCAAGAATATACAATGGAGAAAAGATTGCTGGGAAAACTGTACAACTAGGTGTGAAAGAATGAAATTAGAATACTTCCTAACACTATACGTAAAAATAAAATGGATTAAAGACTTAAACATAAGTTCAGAAACTATCAAGTTCTTAGACAAAAACATAGGCTACACTCTTTGACATAAATCACAGCAAGATCTTTTTTGATCCACCTCCTAGAGTAATGGAAATTAAAAACAAAATAAACACATGGGACCTAATTAAATTTAAAAGCTTTCGCACAGCAAAGGAAACCATAACCACTTTTCATTAAAAAGACAACCCTCAAAATAGGAAGAAATAACTGCAAAAGCAGCAACTGACAAAGGATTAATCTCCAAAATATATAAGCGTTTCATACAGATCAATGTCAGAAAAACAAACAGCCCAATCAAAAAATGGGTAGAAGATCTAAATAGACACTTCTCCAAAGAAGACATACAGATGGCCAAGAGGCACAGGAAAAGATGGCCAACATGACTCATTATTAGAGAAATGCAGATCAAAAAAAAGATTTAAAATCAAGCATATGTGGGGAGTTGATTTAGAATGACAGCAAGGTATGACACTACAGAATGGGAGTGAAAATGAAACAAATTAGTAAATAGAACAAGAGGTATACTTTGTGCAGAGCAACTGGGATCTTTGTAAAACTGAAATTAAATTAAAAAGAGAAGAAAATGACAATTGTTGACCTAGAAATGATATATTCTTGACACTGCTATAAGGAAAAATATGTTGTAAATAGTATAAAAATATAATTTTTATACTATTTCAGAACAAGCACAGTTGTAAAATGAGACATACTCCTCATATTCAAAGTATTGTCTTCTTTTGTGCTGCAGAGGATATGCAATTATTAGTGACAGAAGAGACATCATTTTTCTTCCATATCTTGTGTTATTTAGACTTGTACTTTAGTGTTAATTTCAACAAATGTATTAAATTTCTCATTTTGAAGCTAATTGAGTTTAATTTCACTCTATGGAAATTCTCTAGGTTGGGGCACACAGATGGAAAGGAACCAGAGAGTTATTCCTCCCCTTGCCAATCATAGAAGTGAATTAAATGACCTCTTGGTCCAAATACATATAAACTCTCTTTGTAGGTGTTTGAAGGTACTCTTTCTCAGACCTTAGGACAGAAATACATTAGTTTATAACAGTACAAGTGGTGACCATGTTTATGGTGTAGCAGTAAAAGCAATCATAATTCCAACGATAGATTAGGGAGTGGACTAACCCCAGGTCCCTAAAGTCTGACAAGTATACAGTAAATCCTCAGGTAGATCTATCAGCACAATGATGACAGGGGCTTATATAAGACTGAGCTAAGGTTTCTTCTGGGCTTGCATCCAAAGGCCAGGAATTGTAGAGAAACTTTACCCTCAGTAATTAACTACTAAGTCAATAATTATTTGAGTAGGAAAGGGTTAAAATCAATGTCAGTCTTTGCATACTGCAGGTTTTCTATTTTCAGAACCTATCATCAAAAAAAAAAAAAAAAAAAAGGCAACAACACACAACTCTAATGCCCTTAGCAGATGGATCTGTGTTATTGCAGAACAGGGACCTGGAAAGTCTCCATATACCAAGCTATAAATATCCTTTTGACATTTATTATCCTCACTTGAGTTCAGGTGCTTAAATACTTGGACTGAAGTCATGTTTGTTACAGAAAAAAGCTGATCTTTAAGCATGCCTTGTCGCTGGCTAAATTATTAGCAACAGACAAAGATGGAGGGTAAGTACTCCGGAGCAAGGGAGTCTCCCACTTAAGAGAGGTCATGGAACCTTTAAGTCAAATTAGTTGAAGTTTAGATTCGCTTGTAGTACAAATTCCCAAACACCTCACCTCAGACAATTTGATGGATCACATCCCAGCAACTCCCCACCAACCCCCAACTTTCCAAACATGTATCTACTAGTGTGGTGTTCTGTGGTATTGAATTTGAATCCCAGCACTGCCAGCTGCACTGGATTGTAAATTCAAAGTCCAATGAATCTCAATTCACATTGCCTTAAGGGAAGTGTAGGATTATGTAAACCAGGAGTAATAACCACTATAAAATCCATCTAATAAAATAAAATCGAACTAAAAGTATCAACATAGATTAACAGTCCTTCTCCATTTAGGACTGTGGACTCCTTAAGTGTGGTTATTTTGTGGTTCAGGTGAGGAGTTAGTAGTATTGTTCTTAATTAGAAACCACTTAATTCTCTTAGGGATGATAATTTGCAGCCTGGAAAAGATTTTGTTACATTACATAACAAAGTCTTGCAGATATATCCATCCCAGAGCTATTCCTAACCCTAACCCAGAGGACCCAAAACAGTGTGAAGCTGAAGACCCATAGGCCTCCTCCTTTATCCTGTTCTTCCCCAGCATGAATGACTCCTTAGTGGCTTTCAAAACAAGCTGATTCGGTGTGAGGCTGTACCAATGCATTTACAGTGCTTGGAAATGGGCAACACATTTTAAAGGGATATTGTCAGAATATGCTGTCTAGAAAAGAATGAGGGGCCTAAAATTTATGAAATATAAACATAGTCAAAGAAGTTGGACTTCTCTTTTCCAAACTAAACATCAATAAGGTATCACAGCACTAAGTGGATGCTCAGAAGCCAGATTGTCTATTTTCAAATCTTAATTCTTCTGCTTAGTAGCCTTGTAACTTTGAGGAAGTTATTTACTTCTGTACTTTCAGCTTCTTCATTTGTAAAAGGGGGAAAAATAATAGTGCCTAATATATAATGTTGCTAGAGAATCAAACGTTGCAACAGAATCAAATCAAATAATAATAATAAAATGTTTGAAAAGTATTTGAACATAGTAAGGCTTTATCAGTCTTTGACAAGCAAAGAAAAAATATGTAAACTGTTTTCATATATTCAAGAAACTGTAATACAGAAGTGTAAGTAGGCTTTTATTTGAGTTGCTATAGGTTAAGGGTTCTTAATTTGGGCATCTGTGGAAAAATTTCAAGTAGCCCTCCAAACCCAACAAAGTACTGGGTTGGCCAAAAAGTTCATTTGGTTTGGTTTGTGTGTGTGTGTGTGTGTGTGTGTGTGTGTGTGTGTGTGTGAGTTTTGCATATACATATACTTTTCTAGGGTAAATGTGCATAGCCATTCTTTATATTTCCAAAGAATACCATTACCTTAATCGTTGAAAATTAAACCAAGTGAATGAAAGTTTCAGGGAGTTCCACTTTGGCTTATAGGAAAGGAATTATTCTTAGACTTTAATGATCAAAACTCAGTGGGTCCTCTTGGGAAAATTGGAAGCTGTATCTCAAGAACTGTTTATTTTTATGCTAAAAGAACACATTTTGGGGGTTGGAGGGTCACCTGAATGGAGTCTTACTGTCAGAGGCCGTAGAGGTGAGACAGAGCTCAGGATCCCTGGCTTATACCCTTTCTTCCTCTTCCTATATGACTCCTTTCCCATAATTGAAAAATATGTGAGTCTCCTGGATCTTGGCAATTTTTAAGCTGTAAGGTTACATAGTGCACCTTTGCACCAATTACTCAATGCTAAAGCCAGTCCTATTACTCCCCTGTTGAAAATTTTCTGGTATCACTCCAATGACTAAGTAATTTTTTGCAAAGAACATAAATCCAATTATAATATTACATCATCCACTCTTCCATCTGTACTTCTTACTTAATAGAGTTCCAATCTTTCATTAATAGCTAATTCAAATGTTATATGCTCTATGAAATCTTTCTTAAGTCCTCTGAAAAGAGTTAGCTGCTTTGTGTTATGAGTTCCTATGATTATTTCATTTAAATCTCTACTGTAGCACTCTTGATCTAGCTTATCTCCCATATTATAATAGAAATACATGAAAGGCTGAGATGGTACATTGTTCAACAGTCTATTCCTGTGGTAGACATTGCTAGGTACCCACCACATATCTTTTCCCTACTCTTCCTTACTGAAATAATGCTTTCTGGACACCCATGCAGCTAGAGGTAATCATGTAACCAATGAGATATACAAGAAGGCCACATGACTGGGTTCTGGCTAAAGGAATATTAATTCAAGTGTTGTACCATGCTTCTTCCCCTTGTCACAACCCCCGCACCCACCCACCCATGCATGATCTTCTGCACACTCTTTTTCCCTCTACAATGACCTTGACTACATGTTGAGGGTAAGATAGGAACCTTGTTTTCTGAATAACTTCCTCAGCCTCACTAGCCACATTTTTGTGTGTATTAAACTTCTAAGGAGAAGGGGATGACAGAGAATGTATGGATGGTTGGATGGCATCATGGACTTGATAGACATAAGTCTGAGCAAACTCTGGGAGTTGGTGATGGACAGGGAAGCCTGGTGTGCTGCAGTCAAAGGGGTAGCAAAGAGCTGGACACAATTGAGCGATTGAACTAACCACCTGAAACTTCTAAGACATGCTGCTTATTTGTCACAGCAGCACAGCCTAGCATACTCTAACTAATATTCAAAGGTTGACAAAGCAGAAAGCTGAATTCTAGTTCCTTGGTAGTCTGGAACCCCCATGATTATCTCTAGACTTCTTGTTGCAAATAAACTCATATCTGTAATAGTTTTTCTTTTATTTATGGCTAAATCATATACCATACTATTACTATTTTCAGTGTTCATGAAACAGTAAGCAAGACGCTCCTAAGAAGGCATCAGTTGAGTTCAGTCATTTAGTCGTGTCTGACTCTGCGACCCCATGAATTGCAGCACGCCAGGCCTCCCTGTCCATTACCAACTCCTGGAGCTCACTCAGACTCATGTCCATCGAGTCAATGATGCCATCCAGCCATCTCATCCTCTGTCATCTCCTTTTCCTCCTGCCCCCAATCCCTCCCAGCATCAAAGTCTCTTCCAATGAGTCAACTCTTCGCATGAGGTGGCCAAAGTACTGGAGTTCCAGCTTTAGCATCATTCCTTCCAAAGAAATGCCAGGGCTGATCTCCTTCAGAATGGACTGGTTGGACTCCTTGCAGTCCAAGGGACTCTCAAGAGTCTTTTCCAACACCACAGTTCAAAAGCATCAACTCTTCAGTGCTCAGCTTTGTTCACAGTCCAACTCTCACGTCCATATATGACCACTGGTAAAACCATAGCCTTGACTAGATGGACCTTTGTTGGCAAAGTAATGTCTCTGCTTTTCAATATGCTATCTAGGTTAGAGTAATATTATTTCTGAGTTTTAATTGAGAAAGAATAACATTCTAAGTTATTTAAAAGTAAAGTCTATCAAAGAAAATAGACCTGAAGCTACAAAAAAGTCGGTTTAAAAAAAAGAGTAAATACCATGTGGATAAGAAACAAGAATATGAGTCTGATACAAAATGCATTGGGGTAAAGAAAGAAACAAAGGAAAAGGGAGAAGAGTAGAAGTCATCGTGTTATGTTTCAAAAGTTGGATCCAGATCTAAGGTAAAGATGTTCTCAAGAGAATAGAGAGATCCTGTTTATAGAGAGACTCTTCTCCCTTGAATATATCAAATCCCACATGTAAAGGAAGTCAGGTCCAATGTAGCAAGGAACTTTTGAAATATTTGATGTCTGGGGTCACTAAGGCTTGCTGTTTTTCTTATACCACAATTGGAGTTCTTTCAGAAAACTTAAAAAAAAAACCAAACCATTGGTAAAGATCCTTGTAAGACTTTAAGCATCAAAATAGCTATAGACCTGTGAATAAAGCTAAATGTGATTTTGAGGCAATGAAACTCTGAGTCCTGGAATACAAATTATGAGGCTTTGGCTCTAAAAGAAAGCAATGCATATACAATTCACTGAAGCATGTGAATATTCAGAAATTTAGTTAAGAGGGATCAAAGAGTTTAAAAAGCAGAGCAGAGTCCCTAATTTGGGCCCAAGTATTTCTGTTCTCAAATTTGTGAAACTGAGTCTTATTTTTTATGAATTTATTATCAATCTATGTGGATAAAACATATATGTTACAATGTTTATTACATAATCTTGGCTAACTTTAAAGCTTCACTACCTATCAGAAAAGAGAGGCTGACCTCTTTGTACCACAAACAGCACCATCTATTGAGAGAGATGGCTGCTTCCTCAACTGTAAGAACCAAATTTTATGGACAATCCAAGCATAGTATAAAGAAAGGTGGTTGTTTTCTGCATGTTGTTAGTGAGTCATCCCCAAAGTGCTACTTGTCATTTACTTTTAGTATCCTGATCTTTGAAGGAGGGGCTATGGATTTTTTTGTGTTCTATATCTAAATATTCAATTAACCATGTGATGCTCTCCTGTGCTTTACATTCTCTTCTGGACAATTTTCCTAGTGCTGGCTCAGAGGTGGATTCATTGATTCATTCCTTCAGTAATTATTTAAAAATCATGAGCTATAGGTCAGGTATTGCCTTAGGGATTAGGGATAAAGAAGACTAAGGCAGCTTTTCTACCTTCAAGGGGCTTAGAATGAGGAAAGTGGAGAAGAAAGAGTGATGCTAACCGTTCCTAATATGTTGTATAGATTGATATATGACAGACCAGGATAGCTCAAAAGCTTGGTACTAATAATATGCTGAATTTGGAAAGAGGATTGAGAAATAGAGAATTTTGATGAGTCTGATTTCTGTCTTAGATTTCATTGGTAGATGTTTTTTTACAGTCCACAAATGAGGAGAATGCAGAGTTAGGTGCTAAGTCAGGCCTGTAAACAGCTGCCCAAGGCATCAATCTATAAAAGATACTAAAATACCACTGTCATAAATTTTAGCTATGGGGCCAGTTAATGACTCAAGTTTTCACATGCAAACCCTTAAATTGGTGTTTTCCAGGTAAATTGCTCCTAATGTTGGTAAATAATATAGCATGTGGAAGAGGAATAAAAGCAGCCCTTCACTGATGCCACCCTCCTTCCTTTGAGGAATGATGGGAAGCACGCATTCAAGTTGCAAGGTGTAGCTACAAGGTGTCTTGTCCCCAAGCCTGAAAGCAGATATAAGTCACCGGAAGCCAATACCTACTGTCAACTACAATTCTAAATTTAACTAAAGTATGGCAAGGTGCTATTTACCTAGAACATGTGATGTGTTTAATTTGTTTATTTTACTAGCTAAAACTTAAACATCTTAAGGTGTTCATTAATAGGTCAATTTATTGAAAAGAACTTAAGAGAAAAACTTACTAAGTTTTTTTTTTTTAATTTCAGAAGATGTACTCTGCTTTGATGAGTGAAAGAATGTAGTTCTGTATACATCTGAGTATACATTTTCTTGAATATAAAGTGAGAAATAAAATAGAGCAACAGTCAACCTCTGCTATATCAGAATATTTCTTTAAATAATTTGTCACTAAAAGTTGTTTGATGGCAAGACTTCGTTTTTCTTTTTTTTTGTAGAACTGACACTGCAAGCGTGCACAGCAAGATAATATTGGACTACTTGCTGCCATCACTATAATCTTGCTAGGTGGCCTGTTGCACTAAATTTCACAATATGAAGCCAAATTATATTGCAGGAAATATTTATAGAAATGAACAGTGAGCTTATTTGTCCTCACAATTCTAATTATACCTCATTCTCTATTTCAAATATTACAGAAAAAGTGCTAAGGAATTTTACTTGTAAATCTGGCATGTGGTTTTAGAAGCATTTAGAATAGCTCATTAAGATGGATTTACCTACAATGTTGTAAAGAGTCTATGTGGATAAAACATTCACTGACATGTTAACAAAGTTTATTTCCAGAGTAATTTTTGTTTACTTTAAAACTCTATCACATGTGTGAAGAGGGAATCTGACCTATTGGATCTAGAAACACTCATTCAAATAGCATCTCTTTTATTTGACACTATCGGTATAAAATGTTACTATTCATCTTTTTTTATCTCTCTTTTTTTTTT
>SJYC01129876.1:0-11117 GCA_006408675.1 Madoqua kirkii | reverse complement strand
ACCAGTTATGTGACCTTGGGCAATGTATATAGCCTGTCAATGTCTGAATTTTCTTCATCTATAGACCTTTTGGGTTGTTACTGGATTAAACTAAGTAATATTTGTAAAATGCAGTGTCTCAAACATAGAAAGTACTGTTTAAGCATTTGTTTAATAAATATATAGGGTCTGGAACTTGGAATTGAGATCTGGACTGGAGGCAGGAATTTGAAAGCCATTGGCACAGGGTGGTAGCTGAAGCTCTGAGATAATGAAGAGTAACACGGACCAGAAATATCAAGTCAACTGACTGTCATGGGCCAAGAACAGATTCTTCAGGAACGCTAACTTTTAAGGAGTAGCTACAGCTACTAGTAGATACAGTCAATGAAGCCAATAAGGAAAAGCCAGAGAAAGGAAAAAGCTAAGGAGAGAATATTGTTGTCAGAAGTTATAAAATTAAAGGATGGAACTAGGAATAGGCAAAAATGTCAGATGCCACACAAGGGCACTGAAAAGTGCTTACTGGATTTAGCATTTCAAAAAATATTATAGTTGTTCTGTGAAATGGGTTCGGTTGAGTGAGTGATTGCAGCTAAGACATACTGCCAAGTGTTAACTAGTACAAGAGAGCACGAGAAAGTAGATAGAAATGTAGGCTATTTGGAGGAACATGCTAAGAAGAGAACCAAGGCAGTGACTCTAAGGAGATTTTTGGATTAATAATAGCATTCAGTTTCTTTTTCCTTATTTTTTTCTTAAATGAGAGGTACTTGAGACTGTATATGGTGTTTGAGGAGAGTGATCATAGAAAGGACGAGAAAGCAACCGTTGGAGCAAAGTCCTAAAAGAGACAAGAAGGGATCAGATAAAGAACACAGGTAGATAAATTGGTCTGAACAGGAGAAAGAAAGAACCTATTCTTTGAAACTAAAGGAAAAGGAAGAATGGATGCAGATACATTTGGGAGTGGGAAGCTGTAGGACTCCATATCTCATCAGTAACCTGTACCACCCAGTGTGAGATACAGGACTGTAGTCAGTAGCTTCCCATGAGTTGATGAACTAGGGCATAGGCAGATGTTGTTGATGAGATAAACAAACTTTGAGGTCAGATTATCAGAAGGGCCATCCACATATATTGTGAGGCCACCAGTGATGACAGGAGTTACAGTGGAAAAGTGAGACAGGCAAATGAGAACTGGTACAGGGGGGCAGAGTCAGATACCAAGAGCTTTACAGGAGGAAAGTTTTGGAAGTGGAAACATTTATGTCTTCGGTGTGGTGCTGGTCATTTTCTGTTTGTTCCTTCCCCCATAAAATCAGACTGGCTTGTAAATGAATTTCGCCAAGGTGAGACATTCACAGGAAATGGAGGGCAAGGGAAGAGACAGGTTGCCCTCTTTTTTCCCTGCTCACTCCTCTATTTCAGCATACTTCCAGTAGTAGCCAAGTCCTTCTAAAAGTAAAGCTCCACATCTTATACTCTCACTAGGTTCTGTAAAAATGTTCCTTTCCCTTAGGCCTAGGAATGGTAATGCCTTTCCATTTTTGCTAATCTCTGCATCTCTTAATGTTCCTTATTTCACTCCATAACCTGCCATTTCTAAGCAGCCATGTCATTTAGTCGGTACAATTTCATTCTTTTGCCTGCTGCTCCCCTCAGTGATACAAGAGGCACCCAGGAGTTCCGCATTATTTAATGGCTAAAAGTATGTGAAGTGTGGGAGAACCAGCATCTTCCACTTCGGAGGTATTCAGGAGAAGAGAAGTCAATAAGCTGTTTCAGGAAACTTCAGAGAAAGACTTCACACTAAGTTGGACAACATTTGCTAAGGAGTAACAAGAGCAGAGTTTTAAATTCCTACTTATTTATTTTTAAAAAATATTGGCGCAAAGCTGATTAACAATATTGTTACTTCATGTACAACAAAATGATTCAGTTATACATATATCTATTTATTTTCAAATTCTTTTCCCATTTAGGTTATGATACAATATTCAGCAGCATTACCTGTGCTATACACAGTAGGTCCTTGTTGATTATCTATTTTAAGTAGACCAATGTGTGCATATTGACCCCTAACTCCCAATCTATCCCTCCTCTCTCCCATTCCTTCCTGGTAACCATAAGTTCCTTCTCTAAGTCTGTGAGTCTGTTTCTATTTCATATATAAATTCACTGTATCTTTTTTTTTTTTAAATTCTCTCTCTTTCTGTGTATATATATATATATATATATATAATTCTGTATATGTGATACTTATTTTTCTCTGTCTGAATTCACTTAGTATGACAATAAATCTTGAGTTGAGGGAGCCAGAAATCAATTAGAAGTGGCTACTCTATTAATAAAAGTAGAAAGCCAAGGAAAACCAAATAGTGCTTCACAGGTTAAAATAAAAACGAAGAATAATGACATAACTGAGAAACAGGAGTAAGAACTATCAAATATTTGAAGAGAATTAACAACAGGTGGTCTTAATCTGCTATGGGGTGGGAACTGGAAATTGTCTATTTTGTTTATCATAAGCAAATTATTTTGGCCAGAGACCAGAGTTAATTTTCTCCCTTCTTTGTTTGCTCAGGTTTCTCAGCCGGCGGCTTATTGTGAAAAGCTGTTCTAGTGTCTGCAGGCCTCTTGCACTCAAGAATGACAACACAGTCAGGAGTTGGATACTGCATGACAGGATATAGCAAAACAATGGAACGGTCTCTTTACTGTAAACCACTGGTGACAGCTCAGTAGACAGTGAATGTAGAGAGAAAGACAAAAGGATTAAGAGTTGCTAGTTTATTTCCTTATTTTCCTTTGTTTTATAATAATGGTAGGTGAAGTTTTAATTTTTTGATTTTGGTGGAAGAAGAAATAAATTTGGAAGTGCAATCAAAGATCTGTGATTCCAATACTAGAATTCATGGATGTCAATATTTTAACATTGTTGCTTCAGATATGATACTTTGACATTTTTGCTTGGGTATAATTTATGTGTAACTGTTGGCCATTTGTCTTCTTTGGGAAAATATCTATTCAGGACCACCACTCATTTTTAATTGGATTATTTAATCTTTTTTCTTTTGGGGCTGTATTAGTTCCATATATATATTAAATATTAACCTCTTATCAGTTAAATGTCTACAAATATTTTATGCCATTCTGAAGGTTGATTTTTCATTTTGTTGATTGTTCTTTTGCTGTGCAGAGCTTTTTAGTTTGAGGCAGGTCCTACTTAATAATTTTTTGCTTTTGCTGCTTGAACTTTGGGTGTCATAACCAAAAACTCCATTGCCAAGACCAGTGTAGAGTGTTGACTCCTTGTGTTTCCTTCTAAGAGTTTTACAGTTTCAAGTCTCACATTTAAGCATGTAGTCCACTTCAAGTTAATTACTGTGAGTGGTATAAGATAGGGGTCTATTTTCATTCTTGTGCATGTGTTATCCAGTTTTCCCAGCAACATTTACTGAAGAGACTCCCCATTGGCACTTTTGTCAAATATTAGTTGACCATGTATGTGTAGGTTTTCTCTGGGCTCTTTATTCTGTTCTGTTGATGTATGTGTCTTTTTTCTTTTCTTTTTTAAATCAGGCTCTATATGCCTTTTGACAGTAGAGTTTAATATATTTACCGTGAAGTAATTATTGCTAGATAAGAACTTAATACCACCTTACTGTTTTTATGGTACTCCGTAGTTCCCTTCTTTCTTTCCTCCTCTTTTGCTGTCTTCTTTTGTGAACTGATGATTTTCTACAGTGGTATGCTTTGTTTGATTTCCTTCCGTTTATCTTTTGTGTGTCTACTGTAGGTTTTTGCTTTGTGGTTACCATGAGACAAACATAAAACATATTAGATATAATAGACTATTTTATATAGATAACTAAAATCACATATACAGACTCTATCTTTTTATTCTCCCCCAACCCCCCAAGTTTTATGTTTTGTTATCACGACTGACATCTTTTATTATTAATATTGCATATCCATTAATAAATTATCATGTCTATAGTTATTTTTAATACTTTTGTCCTTTAACTTTTATATTAGAGTTGAGAGCTTAATATAACACCAAATTACACTCTGAGTAGTCTTAATCTGATGATATACTTATCATTGTAAGTGTGCTTTATACTTTGAAATGTTTTCATGTTACTAATTAGAATCCTTTTATTTCAGTTTAAAAAATTATTTCCATCATTTCTCGTAAGATAGCTCTAGTGGTGATGAATTCCCTCAGCTTTTGTTTTTTGGGGAAAGTCTTTATTTCTCCTCCATTTTGAAGGAGTGCTTTGCCAGGTAAAGTATTCTTGGTTGACAAGTTTGTTTTTTGTTCTTTTTTTCATCGAAAATTTCAGCACTTTGTATATATCATTATAATCTTTCCTGGGCTGTGTGGTTTCTATTGAAAATCCACTGAAAACTTTATGAAAGTTCCGTTGTAAGTGAAGACTTTCTTCTCTTCCTGCTTTTAAAATTCTGTTTGTTGGTGGGAGGGATGTTCAAGTGGGAGGAGACATAGGTAAGCCTACAGCTCATAGGTTTGGTGGAACCAACATAATACCATGAAGCAATTATCTTTTAATTACAAATGAATTAAAATTCTCTTTGTTTTTAATATTAGACAATTTAATTATACTGTGATTTGGAGAAGATTGTTTTGGGTTGAAATTTTGGGTGACCTAGTAGCTTCTTGAACTTGATATGCCCATATCTCTGCAAATTTGTTAAGTTCTCAGTCCCTATTTCTTTGAATAAGCTTTCTGTACCTGTCTCCTCTTTTATTTGTGTGTGTGTGTGTGTGTGTGTGTGTGTGTGTGTGTAGGAGTGTTGATTAATTTTGTTAAAAACATTTTTTGAGAACTATAAAAAGTCATAAAATCATCTAAGAAAGAAAAATAGATAGAACAGAATCTTAAAACGCAATACTAGTAAGGAATTCAGAAAAATAAGAAAACAGATTAAAAAGGGAAAAAGCTTCAGTGTAATGAATTGCCTGTGCAACTTTTCTAATCCCATATAATATGAACACTAGTGTTTTTTGAGACTGAACATGAGTGAACTTCAATATTTAGACACTATATATTTCTTGATAATTTTCCTCATCTAACATGTGTGTCAACTATTTCCTTAGGCATTTATGACAAATGACTTTGTAAGGCTTAAAATTTAACTGTCTGCTAATTTAATACATGGGCAAGACAAGCATAAAAGCATAGCAGTAAGGCTTATTTTTTATTTTTAAATGAAAAGAGCTTTTCATTTAAAAATAATTTCAGACTTATGGAAATGCTCAAAAACAGTAGTAAAAGTTCTCAAATAACAGTAATCTTGATTCTCTAAATGTTAACATCTTACATAACTGTAGTACAACTATCAATATCTGAAAATTGACATTGAAACAATATTATTATCTATAGACTTTATTCATATTTTACCAATTAATGTCCTTTTTCTGGTACAGGATCATACATTATTTTTACTTTCCTTTTTTTAAAATATAAATTTATTTATTTAATTGGAGGTTAATTACTTTACAATATTGCATTGGTTTTGCCATACATCAACATGAATCCGCCACAGGTATACACATGTTCCTCATCCTGAACCCCCTTCCCTCCTCCTTCCCCTTACCATCGATACATGATACTGGATGCTTGGGGCTGGTGCATTATTTTTACTTTCCATGTGTCATTTAATCTAGATAAGTCCTCCCATCCTTCTTTGCTTTTGTATTAGTGCTCTTTTAGAAAGGTTTTTTTTTTGTTTTTGTTTTTTTTTTTAGTAGAATATCCCTCAATTTGTGTGTGTCAGACATTTCTTACTGATTACCTCAGAGGTTATGATGTGTTTTTCTCAGTGTGGCATCAAGAGGCACATGGATAAGACTTTTCCCATTACTAGTGATGTTAATTTGATTAAGTGACTTAAGGTCATGTTTGCCAATTTTCTTGTCTCCAGAGTTACTGTTTTTCCTTTTGCAATTAGTAAGCATCTTGTGGCAAGATATTTTGAGACTATGAAACTATCCTGTTTTTCATTATACTTTTACCCACTAACTTTTAAAAATCTATTGATGATTCTTCTCTAAAGCAATTTGTTTGCTAAATGATATTTTTCTACTTAACTTCATTTCTTTCTACATGCTTAGTTGGAATTTTAATGTAAGGAAGAAAAATTCCTCCTCCCTTGTTTGTTTATTTATTCAATTATATCACCATGGACAGATAGCTTCTTACCTTATTCTGTGAACTATAATCTGTTACTAACTTTATTGTTTTTCTTTTCAAATTATCTTAAATTTGGTAATCAGAAGCCCAGTCTATTTGGGTCCCTTTGACAAGTTCCCACCATTTTTTCAGTACTTCCTTACTTCTTGGTCATAAAATGCTCTAGGCTTATCTTTTAGTTATTAATTTGTATTAAAACATTTTTAGTTTTATTGAGATATAATTGACTAGGCTCACATTTTTCTTTCCTTGCCCCAGTCTTTGAATCAGCTTTTCTTCTGAGGAGTCTTGTTGCCTTTTATTGGAGAATGATATTTTAATCTAGTATCTGAGTGTTAGACTTCCCTGGTGGCTCAGATGGTAAAGAATCCTCCTGCAGTGCAGGAAATCTGGGTCAGTGCTGGCTTGTGAAAATCCCCTGGAGAAGAGGCATAGCAACCCACTCCAGTATTCTTGCCTGGAGAATCCCATGGACAGAGGAGTCTGGAGGGCTACAATCCGTGGGGTCACAAAAAATTTGACATGACTGAGCAACTATCGTTTTCGCTTTCTGGGTGTTAGGGATGTTCATGGCTATAAGAGTGTCACTGTCCTCCTCAGAAGAGAGATTTAGGAATAATGTAAATACCTAAATTTAGGAAATATCAGGAATACACCTATAATTGAACAAGTTGTTATTGCTTACTGCAATGAGGGAGGCTGCATATTATGGAGAGTCACGAGTCATTTTAATAAGAGAATGTTAGAAAGAGCTTATTATAATATTTAGACTCAGGCCAAGTGTTTTGGGGAAGGATTTGAGGAAGTGGGACTTCGTTTGAAAATGGATATTGTCAGTGAGTAGGGTAATTCTCTGATTGGGAATCTTAGTCAATGTTATCTAAGAAGTCAGACGTCTAGAGGATGGTTAAAACTATAATTCAAGAAGAAGCGGTCAACACAGTAGACCAGATTAGGCGATGTTGAGTTACTTTTGCAGTTTGCACAATGATCTTGTTTTTGTCTCTTCTTAAACAGAAGTTTTGCTAAGTGGGTTGTGTGCGTGTGTTACCTTTCCTGCCATAAGACAGTCACACAGTAGCTCTGTCTGATGCTGGTGCTCCGTGAGGTTCTTTATATTCTAACGGAAAACGTCAGGCCTAATCATGAGTGCCAGCCAGTATCTGGATGTCATGGGCCATGTTTCTATTTTTCAGTGTAGAAATCCTCCCTGTCTCCCTCTCCCTCCTTCCCTTCCTTTCTTCCTTCCCTCCTCCTGTCATCTATCAGTCTGACATCTATCTAACTTAAAACCATAAGTTTGAAATGATACCTCCAACTATAACTTTGAAATCCGTATTTCAAAGCAGAACTGAGCTTTCCAGAGAAAGTGGACAAAATTTATCTTAGTGGAAACCTGCGAAGTTGTGGGTTAATGAAGAGTTGTCCATAATAAAAGGCAACTCTCTAAATATATAGACACCGCACCGTTACTGTAAAATGTTATCTCTTTGATGGTTGGAGCCTGAGTTTTCCTTTACAGAGTTAAGTGTCTACCCACTAGGTCTTCTACCAGTTTTTTAAAAAAATTATTCATTTTAACTGAAGGATGATTACGATATTGTAATGGCCTCTGCCACACATCAGTCACAGGCGTATATGTGACCCCTCCTTCCTTTGAACCCCCTTCCAATTCCCTCCCCACCTCCTCCCTCCAGGTTGTCACGGAGCATGGCTTTCGGCTCCCCACATTATACATCAATCATGCACTGACTATCTCTTTAACATATGGTAATTTATATGTTTCAATGCTATTCTCTCAAATCATCCCACCCTCTCCTCCTCCCACTGTGTCCAAAAGTCTGTTCTTTATGTCTGTGTCTCCTTCGTTGCCCTGCACATAGGATCATAGGTACTATCCTTCTAGGTTCCATATATATGTATTAATATACAGTATTTGTCTTTCTCTTTCTGACTTGGACTTCCTTGGTGGTCAGATGGTAAAGCTTCTGCCTACAATGTGGGAATCGGGTTCGATTCCTGGGTCAGGAGGATCCTCTGGAGAAGGAAATGGCAACCCACTCCAGTACTCTTGCCTGGAAAATCCCATAGATGGAGGATCCTGGTAGGCTACAGTCCATGGGGTTGCAAAGAGCTGAACACGACTGAGCGATAGAACTTTCTAACTTTCACTTGATTTACTTCACTCTGTATAGTAGGCTCTAGCCTCATCCACCTCATTAGCACTGACTCTAATGCATTCCTTTTTATAGCTTAGTAATATTCCATTGTGTATATGTATTTCTATCAGTTTTTGATGATGGATGAATTTAGCCATATTTGAATGGATCCCTTTCACTATGAACTCCATTCCCAGTGGTCAGCTCCTGGGGCCTTGTTTATGACCTTGCCACATTGCCCACATTTAATAAGATTAGAAATGGGCAGTTGGACCTTTTTAAGTCTTTCCCCTGGGAGTTTAAAATTGGGTCCAGGAAGGAGATTCAGATATCTTTTGAGACTAGAACTATAGCGTGGGATATAGGAGAATCAGCAGCCGTCTGTGGTTTGTGATGTGGACCAGAGAAAAAGAGAAGGCCAGTCTACACAGAGAGAGAAGAATAAAGCAGATATATGGGGAGAAAAAAGCAAATAAAGAGTATTTCTAACCTTCTAGACCTTGGTTCAACTATCTTTCCAAGACTCCCGAACATTCCTATCCTTAAATAAGGATGGCCATAAGACAGCTCTTCCTTTTTTATGGGTTTAATGGGTTGTGCTTAGATTGGTTTCTGATATTTGCAACCAGAAGTCTTCTAATGAATAGAGAGGATAGTATTACAGTAGTTACAGTGTGCCAGAGATAAAATTATAAAGAAGGAAATTCTGAAATTATTGAGATCTCACACTTCAGACTTCAGAGACTTTTTCTCAGGAGATGACATTTCTGTGTATCTGTTTTGCTTGGTAATTTCTAAATAGCATTTACTATTTTATAAAACTATAAAATACATTTAATTATAGAAAATATATTATTCATAGAAAACAAATAACAAAGTAAAAGTCTGCCAAAGAAAATAAAATCTGTCATACATTGTGGTGTTTTAACTTTTAGTAATATATTTATTTTAAACAAAGTTGAGGTCATCCTAAATTCAGAAATTTAAATCATTCTTTTCTTCCTGTTAACATTACACCATGAATTTCCTCATGAGTTTCAAAATATTCTAGTGGCTGCATAATATCCTACTATATGGCTGCTGCATGAATTATCTGATAATTCTGTTAGTATTGAATATTTCTTTGTATATTATTTTCTGTAACTTCATCTATGATTTCATTAGAATATATTCCTAAGGGTAGAATTACTTACTAAATCAAAGAGTAAGAAATTTTAAAACTAAGCAGATGAAAACAATGACAATACCCGAAAGGAAACTGGCCAAGAAGATGGCAGAAACCTTAGCGTTACCTTAAGCAGAGCTGACCTGATTACGCTTTTGTAATAACAAGAGGGAGAAATACAAGTCTATCTTACCGAAATCACTTTATAGTTTTTATTTTTGTAACAGCAGACTCAGTTCAGTTCAGATCAGTTGCTCAGTCATATCCAACTCTTTGTGACCCCATGAATTGCAGCACGCCACTAGAACTCACCTAATTTCTATTAGATGGCCTAATGTTTTTCTAAGTGATTTTTAGAGTCTAAATATTCCAGATAAAAAGAACATTAGATAAAGAGAACTAACACTATTTTGTATGTTACAAATATTTCCTCCAATTTATTACTTGCCCTTTAATGTGGTTTGAGAGATTTAAATAAATAAAAAATAAGTTGTGGTACATATACACAATGGAATATTACTCAGCTATCAAAAAGAATGCACTTGAGTTAGTTCTAATGAGGTGGGTGAAACTGGAGCCTATTATGCAGAATGAAGTAAGTCAGAAAGAGAAACACCAACACAGTATATTAATGCAAGGCAGTGAAAGAGACACAGATGTAAAGAACAGACTTTTGGACTCTGTGGGAGAAGGCAAGGTTAGGGTGATTTGAGAGAACAGCATTGAATATGTATATTACCATATGTAAAATAGATGACCAGTGCAAGTCTGATGCATGAAACAAGGCACTCAAAGCTGGTGGTCTGAGGCAACCCAGAGGGATGGGGTGGGGAGGGAGGTGGCATGGAGGGTTAGGATGGGGAGACACATGTGCATCCATGGTTGAATCATGCTGATGTATGGCAAAAACCACCACAATATCGTAAAGTAATTATCCTCCAGTTTAATTAATTAATTAAAAAAAGAAAGAACAAAGTAAAACTGTAAAAAAAATAGCATTTGTATATGTAAAGATCAACCATTTCCTTCCTGCTTTATTTTATTGATCTACACTGAGCTAGTCCTGTTCTGGCCCTTGATCAAGTATTTTCTTCCAGTGGGCCAAGTAAATTGCATCAACCAGGCCTACATACATATCCCTATGTATATTAATTAGGATAAAATAATAGCACATATTAGCATATTAGTGCATCTTCGGACAATGTAATTATGGGTGGATTTACTTTTTCCCAAATTATCTATAAGTTAGTATGCATTACTTAAATCAGAAGGAAGACACTTAAAAAATAGTACAATCACAAATTCAATATAAACAATACGGTGTTATTGGCAGGAAGTGAATAGGGAGAAAACTCTCCTGTGGAAAGATGTCCAATGATTGGTGACCAGAGGAAGAGAGAATGCAAAAGGGAAAGGCATTGGACCAGATACAATATTTTATAATACCCTGAGGAGGAATAATCCCAGGGAAAAACTACTTAAGAGAAAAGATGTTTTTGAAAATGGAGGAAGTGATTATGAACTAAGAATTGACAAGTGATTCCAACTATTTTAGATTTGTAACTGAGAACTGATTTCAGGAAAATATCTTTT
>SJYC01129875.1:0-31480 GCA_006408675.1 Madoqua kirkii | reverse complement strand
TCTTACTTGGGTTTCTCTTACCTTGGGCATGGGGTATCTCTTCACGGCTGCTCCAGCAAAGCGAAGCCACTGCTCCTTACCTTGGACGAAGGGTATCTCCTCACCACCACCCTTCCTGACCTTCAACGTGGGATAGCTCCTCTAGGCCCTCCTGCGCCCCTGCAGCCACCGCTCCTTGGACGTGGGGGTTGCTCTTCTCAGCCACTGTCCCTGACCTCTCCTCTTGGCTGCTGCCTTTCTGGCATGGGCCGCAACCAGCACACTAAGTGTGGGCGCCCGCGACTGGTGCACTAAGTGCGGTCAAGAGGAACTACCCCACTTCCAAGGTCAAGGGCAGAAGGCAGGAGGACCCCATGCCCGAAGGTTGGCAGCCAAAAAAAAAAAAAAAAAACAAAAAACCACATAATAATGCTCTGTTAAAGTGAAATAACTCATTTAAAATAAACATTTCAGTGGCATTTAGTACATTTATAATTTTGTGCAACCACCATTTCCATTTAGCTAGTTCCAGAATAGTTTGATCACTCCAGAGTAAAACCCTGTACACATTAAGCAGTTTCTCCCTATTCCTCCCTCCATTTGCCTGTGGAACCTACTAACACGTGTTCCAGGCAGCCAAAAAAAAAAAAAAAAAACAAAAAACCACATAATAATGCTCTGTTAAAGTGAAATAACTCATTTAAAATAAACATTTCAGTGGCATTTAGTACATTTATAATTTTGTGCAACCACCATTTCCATTTAGCTAGTTCCAGAATAGTTTGATCACTCCAGAGTAAAACCCTGTACACATTAAGCAGTTTCTCCCTATTCCTCCCTCCATTTGCCTGTGGAACCTACTAACACGTGTTCCCTCTCTATGGATTTATCTATTCTGGATCTTGCATACAAACGGAATGATGTAACACATGGCCTTTTGTGTCTGGTTTCTTTCAACTAGTATCATGTTTTAGAGGTTTGTCCACAGGGTAACATATATCAGTATTTCCTTTTTATGGGTGAGTAACATTCCATTTTCTGCACATGCTACAATTTGTTCATCCATTCTCCCACCAGTGGGCATTGGGGCTTCTTCTGATTTTTTACTATTGTGAATAGTACTCTTTGGGGCAGGTGTTTGGATCTGTCTATTCTGCCATTTTACTGACATCTAGCCTCATTCTCCTCCCCTCCCCTTTTTTTTCCAAATGAACTATTAATCACAGCCTAATGTATAATAGATAAAAATGGAGCTTCATAGATACAAATAGATAGGAAAGGAGCTTCTCTGGTTGAAACCTGGTGTGTGGCCTTTGTTCTTCAAAGTAGCCCATGGAGTTCTCCCAGGAAGTCCAGAGTCCTCTGTGGAGCACAGTTTGAAGGCCTCTGAGTCAGTCTATCTCCTCTATATTATAGATGAAGAAACTGAAGCCCAGACTTTGCACCAAAACCAAACAGCTGGATAGTGTGACAAGGCACACCCATCAAAATGTTTAAATAACAAGAACATGATGTAGCAGGGTTAACTAAATTGAGATTAGATGATACATTTTCAGGAATTTAAAACAAATAATTTACATCTTTGTTCAGGAAGTATTACAGAAAACCCAAGAAAACTTGAATGCCTAAACTAACTCTTTACAAACACAGTATTTTATTTTATCCTGAGAGATTTATGTATCTGATTCTGTGGAAGTGGATAAAGCTACAGTACAATAAAGTATCTTTGCTGCACATTAGAATCACTAGGGAAAACTATAGAACTCTGATGCCTGGCCCCCATCCCAGCCCAGTTAAAATAGAATTTCTGGAGCTGAAGACCTGGTATCAGAATTTGAAAGATCTCCCAGGTGATTCTAATATTCAGACAAGGTTGAGAACCTCTGGCTTTTGCTATTGCCGCAAGTGCATTGTTCTTATTCATTTCTCCCCTCTGGATTCTTCTTGTAAACCTAGCTTACATGCCACATAACCTTCTCCAGCTACCCCAGTTCACACTGCTCTCACCCTTCTCTGAACCACTGGGGTACTTGTTTCACTCATTTTGCTCTTAACCATGCCCTGGCAAGCATTGTTTCTTGGCCCTTGTATGGATCAGCCATCTCTCCCAAACTGGAGTACAAGATCTTAATGATCAGGAATAGAATTTGTACCCCCTTTTCTTTGCTCCCCCCTCACTTTTAATAAACACTTCTAAATAACCAGTCCTAAAACATGTGCTTCTTTGCTCTTAAATGTATAGTTATCCTGCTATTGACCTAGGGTTGAAGTGGTATGTAGTATCCATAGACTGGCTCCAAAGATGAATGTGATACAAAGTGAATGTGAATATTCTTTGGAAAGCAGTACATGTTATTTATATATAAAAGATCATATTACTATTGTAACTAGGAAGAAAAACAACCATCTTTATTTTTTGCTCTCCAGGAAGTATACTGCAGAGAACTATAGAAAAAAAGGAAAATCTCAATTTTCTTTCTAATGTAATTCAAATTTGCTTCTGTAGAAAAAGGACATGATTTCATTATTGTCAGGGGATTTACATATCTCATTTAACTCCTACAGTAATTTTTCAGGGATTAGCTTCACTTTATAACTGAAAAAAATTGCTTAAGATCCTATTTGTAATGGGTCTATTTGAATCCAGGTTTGTCCTACAGTAAAACCCATATAATTTTTTTTTATCAGACTCACATGCTCCTTAGAGTACATAATAGTTATAATTGTGTGGCTAGGGTTTCTTATAACAAGTCATATAAAGTCAATGTGGTATAAAACAATAAATTTTAATGGAATAGTCTGAGAGGGATTCCTTGCAAAGTAAATGTGACTGGGACCAAAAGATACATTGGTTATTGGTAGAGAATGATTTTTAGAAACAGGTTCACCATCACTGTACAAACTGGTCCCAGGGTTTGCTCCATCTGCTTTCTTCCACACTTTTTGTTTTACTTGTATCAAGTATATAACACAAGATCTGCAGGGGGATAAAGGAAAGCATAGAGAAAGACATATGACTCTGGTCTGCTGTTCTTAATTTTCTATTTGCTTTAAGTCTAGAGATTCTGGCTAGGTTTTGAAAAAGAAGTATGATACAGAGACTTCAGAAACTCCAAGATGGCCTCTTTATTCAAAATTATTTCTTCAAGAACCTTAGAATTTCAAATTTAGAGACATGTATACAGTTCTTAAAATATTTGGAGAGACCCAAAGAGTGCCTACTATAAATAAAATACATGGCTTTAAAAGGGCTGGCAACTGAAGCTGATTGTGATAGGACCCAGGATTCGGGGCAGAAGTAGAGCAAAGTCTTAAGAGTGGAGAAAGAAAGTGATGGGGAAGGAGGATTCAAACTCCTTCCTTACCCACATCACCCTCATCCAGGAGGGCTCGCTGAGGGCCTGCTGAAATGAAGAGCTCACTCCAGACATACCTTGAACAAGCCACTCTTGAACCATCAACACTCCCTCTGAGGCCAGATTCAGAGAATCCTTCTCAGCTCCACAATCCTCAAACAGTCCTTCCCAGCAGGGTAATGAATGGGGGCTTCTGGCATGCACCTGAAGGCCAACTCCTGTCTTTCAGGCTTGAATTTCAGGAAACAGCTTGGGAGGATGCTCTCCAGGCCCAGCAAATCCAGGGGCTTGTCTTGGGATCCGTGGGAGAGGGGAGGCTAAGAGGGATTAAAGCTACCCTGAAACCCTGTAGCCTGAGGGCTGGATGTGCGGGTGGAAGGGGAGGGAGCAGATCAGCTCAGCTGCTTCACCTTCCCAGATAATCCATCACTGCCACTGCAGCTGCAGGAGAGCAGTCCCGGGAACTGTCTGCCTGGAAGGAGGGATAACCTGCCGCCGGCTTTTATTTTCAGTGAATTATAACACTTACCTTCTCATCGGGCCTTTCATCAAGAGGCTTAAGTGTTTTTCTTTCTGTGGGCCTTGCTGGCCACGTTTCCTCATTCATTATCGCATAGAAGCCTGCCATGCTGAACCCATGTGCGGTTCCCGCCCCCAACCCCCAGCTCCTCATCCTCTAGGGGCTCCTTAGGAACAACAATTGTATAATTCAGAACAGACTCTCCTCTGAGCAACTGATTGTACAAGGACATTACAACTGGCTTGAACAGGAGTTACCAAAGGCAGGGATTTCAGGAACAAGATGTGAACTCCCCAAAAGATGGGCCTCCATAAATACCTCCAACATCTTTGAATTTACCTGTAGAACTTGACTGTGCCTTTTGGAAATCTTCTGTATGTTTGGGGCTAAGAAGAATGCTGCGCTTGGAGTTGGGGTCATTTAAATACCTTAAGGAGAGAATTATGGGTTGTTTAGGGTCAGTAGTCAGAATACCTGTGTTCTGATCCTGGCTTGTATAACCATGAACAAGTGATTTAAGCCTCCTGAGTCTCAATTTCCTTATCTGAAAAATGGATATAACAATAATGCCAACTTGATAAGATTGCTATAAGGGTTAAATGTCATGATCCATGTAAAAGCTCTTAGCACAGGGTCTGACACTGGATGTGCTCAGTGAGTGTTAGGCATCATCATTTATTCATTCACAAAATTGTCACCATCATCTACACATACTTTACTCTTCCTCCAAAAATCTATCTCAAATGCAACTACTCTTCTCCATCTCTACTGTCAGGACCCTTCAGCAAATTCTCCAGCTCAACTTTTCCAGTAGCTGTTTAAACTTGTACTCTTGCCCTCTCAAATTCATTCTTCCCATAGAAGAGATATCTTATAAAAAGGTAAAACTGACCATGTCACTTTAATGCTTAAAACTTCTCAGTGGACTTCTGTGGCTTTTTGATTAAAATTAGAACTTCTTTCAAAGTCCTAAAAATCCTTGCCTGATTTTGCTTTTGATTAAGTCTGTGTCAAATACTTTTTGTCATCCTCCTTCTCTCCCTGTTTTTCTTCCCCTCCCTTTCCTTCTCCTCCTCCTCTCCTGCTCCCTTACCAATTAACCTCTAGCCACAATGTCTTCCTGTGTCAAAGAATGACTAGTTCCTCAGCAAATCACCGCTCTGAGGTCTCAGTTACAATGAGACCTCCAGTTCAGTTCGGTCACTTAGTCAGACTCTTTGTGACCCCATGGACTGCAGCATGCCAGGCCCCCTGTCCATCACCAACTCCCAGAGCTTGCTCAAACTCATGTCCATTGAGTCGGTGATGTCATCCAACTATCTCATCCTCTGTCGTCCCCTTCTCCTCCCACCTTCAATCTCTCCCAGCATCAGGGTCTTTTCAGATGTCAGTTCTTTGCATCAGGTGGCCAAAGAATTGGAGTTTCAGCTACAATGAGACCTTAGGATGATATATCTCATCACTACTTGCTCTTAAGTGTGGCCATTAATTGAGACCTGCCAGTGAAATGGGAGCAGAGGTAACAGGTTATCACTTTAAGCCTGGACCGTGAAGAATCCCCAGACACATTTTTCTTTCTTCATAGGTTAGCTAGATGTTGCTGTGGATAAAAACATCTGTCATCAAAAGGAAAATAATTGTTTACTCCATTAAGGCACTGAGATTTTGGAGTTAAATTATTATAACAGCTGGCATTACCTTAACTAATACACTTTCTCCCTTTCTCAGTCATTTCACTTGCTCTTCCCTCTGCTTGAAGTATTTATTCCCCAGGTCTAATTCTAGCTATATATGTGGTTGGGTCATGGCTTCTTCACATTTCAGGTCAAATATTAATTACTCAGATGTGTGCTCAGTTGCTTCAGTAGAGTCTGACTTTTTGCAGCCCCATGGATTGTAGCCCACCAGGCTCTTCTGTCCATTGGATTCCCCAAGCAAGAATACTAGAGTGGGTTGCCATGCCTTCCTCTAGGAATCTCCTTGACACAGGGATAGAGTCCATGTCTCCTGGATCTCCTGCACAAAAGATGGATTCTTTACCACTGAGCCACTAGGGAAGCCCAGTTCCTCAGAGAGTGTTCCCATAACTCCCCTGTCTGAAAGCTTCACATCACCTGCTTGTTTAGTATGGAATGCTCAGAGGCTGGAACACTACCTGGAAATAAACAAATGAACTGAATGAACAGGTGAAAAAGTAAAATAACTTAACAGACACTGAGCAGTACCTTGGAACTAAAAGATGTTTTGATATAACTGGTGATGAGAAAATTAAATTTTTTATGAGAAGTGTATTAGTGTTCTTCAGAGAAACAGAACCAATATTCAATGCAATTCACATATATTATATATATATATATATATATATAATGTAGAAGCAATAGGATATTGAAAACAAATATATATCTGGTGTGGTTATGGAATCTGATTATGTTGTCTGCAAGCTGGAAACACAGGAAAGCCAGTGGTATAATTCTAGTTCAAGTCTAAATGCTTGAGAACTAGGGGATCCAAAAGTATAGATTGCAGTTTGAGGGCAGGAAAAGATCA
The DNA here is from genome assembly GCA_006408675.1 of Madoqua kirkii. Lineage (NCBI taxonomy): Eukaryota > Metazoa > Chordata > Mammalia > Artiodactyla > Bovidae > Madoqua > Madoqua kirkii. The sequence continues at coordinate 25,078 of SJYC01129875.1, read as the reverse complement.
GTGTCTCAGCTAAATAGGCAGGCAGGTGGAAGACAAATCCTCCTGCTCCATGCCTTTTGTTCTATTCAAGCCCTCCTGCATAGGATGATACCTGCTCATATTGGGAGGGGCAATCTACTTCACTGAGTCTACTGACTAAAATGCTCATCTCACCCACAAACATCCTCAAAGACATACTGAGAAATAGCATGTTATCTGGACACCTGTTGGCCTTGTCAGGCACAATATTAGTATTACTTCCATTTTATAGATGAAGAAATATGACTTAGACAGTTTTCCTACTTTCATAAAAATTACACCACTGGTAAATGCTAAGGCTGCAAGCTAGTCTTGGCTTCCCTGGTGGCTCAGACGGTCAAGCGTTTGCCTACAATGTGGGAGACCCGAGTTCAAACCCTGGGTCAGGAAGATCCTCTGGAGAAGGAAATGGCAACCCACTCCAGTACTCTTGCCTGAAAAATCCCATGGATGGAGGAGTGTGGTGGGCTACAGTCCATGGGGTTGCAAAAAGTTGGACACGACTGAAGGACTTCACTTCACTTCACTTCAGCACCAAGGAACAACTTTATTTTCTTCTCAAATGCTGCCCATCATTCAATGTCCAGTTTAAGCATCACTTTCCACATAAGATTTTCTTTGATGTATAGAATGCATACTTCCATTAATGAAGTACTGAGCAATAAACGTACTGCTGCTTTGGCAGTAATTATACATTTAATTTACCCTCACTAGACTTGTGTATTCACTTATTAATCCTACAAATGCTGTGTAGAGCCAATATAGGGTTAGTGCTATGGCTACAAAAAGAAATAAGAAAGGATCCTTTTCCTTGGGAAAATTAGAAATTACTAAGAGTGATATATAAGCAAGCCTCTTGGATTATGGAGGCAGAAGACATGAGCTAAAGATACTGGAGCTCAGGTCTCAAGTGAAACCATGCTTATTAGCTTGAACTTCCCATTGCTAGACTTACTTTACAGAAAAGAGAAATTAACCTCTACATTATTTAAGCCACTTTATATCACTCTGTTTTCCTAGTAACAAAATACCATTCCTAACTGATGCCTGGACCTAATATAAAATATTTGAACAGTATTTAATCACATTAAAACATCTCTCTGCAGAGATATATAAATTGAGTAATTATGAAACTAGAGAAGGGAAATGACTACATATGTGTTTCAACTCAACAGAGTTGCATAAATAGCTACTGTTCATATCAGGAATATTGAGTTCCTATGTCTTATTCTTTAATATGAGGTAGTATTCCAATAGTGTGGGAAATAGTGTGAGAGATTTTGAAACTTGTGACACTCCAAAGGGCTCAAGAGGTAGAACTAATATGACTGGGTGCCCACTCTATGATGTTGCTACATACATGGGATACAATCTCCAGTTCATCCAGTTCAGCTCTGCTCTGGGGGAGGGGCAAAGTTCTTCCTAGTTCATTTGTATCTTAACTGAAATTGGCATTGATTAGTGGCAGTATTCTTGCCTTGAGAATCCCGTGGATATAGGAGCCTGGTGGGCTACAGTCCATGGGTCTGCAAAAAATCGGACACGACTGAGTGACTTCACTTTCACTTTCAGTGGCAAAGGCAGAATCTTGGATGTCTCTTGAGAGAACATGCGTGCTTACATGCTAAGTCAGTTCAGTTGTGTCCAATTCTGTGTGACTCTTTGGAATGTAGACCACCAGGCTTCTCTGTCCATGGGATTCTCCAGGAAAGAATACTGGAGTGGGTTGCCATGCCCTTTTCCAGGGATCTTCCCAACCCAGGGATTGAACCGATGTCTCTTATGTCTCCTGCTGGCTGGAGGGTTCTTTACCTCTGGTGCCACCTGGAAGCTCCTGATACAGATCATCTCTCCTTTTTTAAAAAGATGAAGACTTACAAGTCTGGAGAGTGCAGAGGGAGAATTCATTGCCATTTTTGTTTTCAGTTAGGATACACTTAGTAGGGAAAACAGAATAGGGTAAGATGATCCCTCTTTGTGATAGATGGTTGGATATCAGTCTTTTGTGGAGGCTTTTGGTCTTGTTGCCTCTAAGTATCCTCAGCAAAAAGTTCTCCTACACTCATTCCTTAATTTTTAAGCTATTGTTTACCTTAAAGTATTTGGGGGCCATGGGAATGTAGAACATACATTTATGCTTAATGTATAATTAACTTTATATGTTAAATATAAGAACCATTGAAATATTATTTGCAGCCTTATTTTCTCAGATACAGAGAATCCCATTTTGTCTGAAATGAATAAGATCTCTTGACATTAAGTTGGTTTTGAACCCATAGCACATTTGAACAGTTATTTGGAATTTGAGTATTGGAACTGGACCCAGTTTGGAACTGGGTCCTCAGAAATAGGTGTAAATTCAGGCTGCTAGATTCAGTAAGGATTTGCTCTTACAGGAAATCTCACATGAAAGGATCAGTGACTAAGCTAAATCACTAATTTGAAAACATGGCAGTATGAACTTCTTGGAACTAACAATGTTGTTGGAAAATTAGAGCTACCTTAAAAGTCTGTATGAACCACAGAAATTTTTAGAATCTTAGTTCACCAGCCTGGCCTAGAAACTTACAAGAAAAACATAAATGTTTTAAAAAGTGGATGTAATTTAAACCCCTATTTAGGACAAATATTCCTTTTGCTTTATTAAATTCAAGAAAGACTTCTTGAGCTGAAATGTTCTTCATTACTTACGGAGGTGTTACATCAGAAAAGACCTAGCCTGGGGTATAACCTGGGCAGTAGCTATATCATGACACTCTTTTTGCCTGGGGTTTACTCTTTATGATAAAGAGAAAGAGCATGGGGTTGGGCAGGGGTTGGTTCTTCCTCCAAGCTTAGAGCAGGGCAGCTATTCTAGGATCAGAAAAGAAAAGTAAATGCATCATCCCCAGGAAGTGAATGCATCATCCTTTCCTGAAATCCATTTGATTCCTAAAGGCAAGGAACTGAATGACTGGCAATCAAAATCTGAGAGAATAATTGCTTCCATGCTTGATATGTAGTAGCTGTGAAGTGGTGTCCTCACATGCACGCATCCTAAGTTTGGATACAGAAGAACTTTTCCATATGGATCCTGCAGCAGATCGTGTTTTCCAATTATTTTTTCCCCCATTTCACTTGGTCTTCCTATAATGACTCACTGACGATTGACACTTCTCCGTTGAGAAATAAGTGAACTTTTGTAACTGACTTGATCAACAATGTGTGGCAGAAGTGTCACTGCATGACTTCTGATGCCCAGTCACAAAGAGAAATGTTGCTTCTGTCTGGCTTTCCCCTTCTTTGGATGCTCCACTTTCAAACAAGCCAGTGTGCTGTGAGGGAGTCCAAACTAGCTCATACCAAGAGATCACATGGAGAAACCCATATGGAAAGGAACCAAGACTCCCAGTCAGTGGTCAGAATCAACCACCAGACTTGTGAGTGAGCCATGACATGCTTCCAGCCTCCAGCCTAAGGGCCTGTGAAGCTCACACCAAGTGGAGCAAAGGTTAACTGTCTCTACTGAGCCTTGCCCAAATTGCAGATTTTAGAGTCAAATAAATGAGGTAATCATCTTAAGCCAACAAGTTTGGGGTGGTTACACAGCCATTAGTTAGCAGGAACAGAGACTGTTAAATGTAAATCTACAGAGTACTTCTAAGAGCCTCAAGTATTTATACCAATTGGTGGTCTTACCATAGCTCTTAAATTCAAGCTCAAGAAAATCTAGTATTAATGTTATCATTTTCAGTGACCTCAAATGGTGTGTGTATGTGTTTGTCTGAATGTGACAGTCTCATTATTCTCATGTCCATAAAAGACAGGGAGAAAGAAAGTGTAATTATCCTTGGTGTGAGTTTTAAAAAGACCTGTTTGAAATGGGCCACCAGCTATAGTAAGAAAAAATAAAGAACCTTTTGGTAATTGTGTTTACACTTCCAATAGCTACTAGCAATCTGTTTGAGTAGCTATTCTAATATTTCAATCATAGCCCAAATTTACCTTTGCAGCAAAACAATCTGGCCAGTTTTTGCCTAAAGGCAAGGTCAATAAAATTTAAAAAGAAAAAACTCCATTAACTCCAACTTTATCAGGTGCTTTTTACACAGTAAAAATTTTTACTCCTAGATTAATAAAACCTATAGGCTACAAACAGAAATCCAATTACTAAAACTAACCCCATAAAGAAAATCTGAAAAATAATACTTAAAATGTAATTAACATGTGGGGTATGGAAATAGTATAAATGAGAGAAACATACAAGAGAGAGGGTAAGAGAAATCATAGCATAGTGACTTAGACATGGCATTAAGATCAACGAATGGGGATCTGAGGTGAAGATGAACCATGACTATAGTAAAGATTACAATTTTTAAGGTATTATATCTTTTTCAAAATGATTAAGCTTTATCATGCACTTAGAGTGGCGGGCTTTATATATCTGTTCCTTGAAAAGACCCAGTCAGGGATAGGAAAAGGAAACACATTTTGAAATATATCAGAGCATTGTGTTCATCTTAACCAGGCCCTCCCTCAGGGGAATCTATTTTAGCAGATGCTATGCAGATGACAACACCCTTATGGCAGAAAGTGAAGAGGAAATCAAAAGCCTCTTGATGAAAGTGAAAAAGGAGAGAGAAAAAGTTGGCTTAAAGCTCCACATTCAGAAAACGAAGATCATGGCATCCGGTCCCATCACTTCGTGGGAAATAGATGGGGAAACAGTGGAAACAATGTCAGACTTTATTTTGGGGGGCTCCAAAATCACTGCAGATGGTGATTGCAGCCATGAAATTAAGAGGCTTACTCCTTGGAAGGAAAGTTATGACCAACATAGATAGCATATTCAAAAGCAGAGCCATTACTTTGCCAACAAAGGTCCGTCTAGTCAAGGCTATGGTTTTTCCTTGGTCATGTATGGATGTGAGAGTTGGACTGTGAAGAAGGCTGAGAGCCAAAGAGTTGATGCTTTTGAACTGTGGTGTTGGAGAAGACTCTTGAGAGAGATCCAACCAGTCCATTCTGAAGGAGATCAACCCTGGGATTTCTTTGGAAGGAATGATGCTAAAGCTGAAACTCCAGTACTTTGGCCACCTCATGTGAAGAGCTGACTCATTGGAAAAGACTCTGATGCTAGGAGAGATTGGGGGCAGGAGGAAAAGGGGACAACAGAGGATGAGATGGCTGGATAGCATCACTGACTCGATGGACGTGAGTCTGAGTGAACTCTGGGAGTTGGTGATGGACAGGGAGGCCTGGCGTGCTGCAATTCATGGGGTTGCAAAGAGTCAGACATGACTGAGTGATTGAACTGAACTGAGCTTACCAGTAGGAAGTAAACTCCAGCCCCCTCAAGCCATCCTATCTCACTTAAGAGGTGTGTGTGTGTGTGTGTGTGTGTGTGTGTGTGTGTGTGTGTAGCAAGCAGCACTTATACATTCACAGTCCAGGGACGCAGGATCATCAAAAGACTGAGACCTAATCATAGGTCTATAACACTTTCCCATCCTTATACGTTATGATTACATTACTGAAGGTTCTTTTCCATAGCTCCTTTTATCCAGTCTACCACTCAACGAAAGTTACAAGGTATACTAAAAGACAACAAACAAACAAACACACCAACGTAGTTTGGAGAGACTGAATAAGCACCAGAACCAGATATCTCAGGACGATTGAAATTATTAGATGAGAAAAAAGTTATGATTAATAAGCTAAGAACTTTAAAAAATAGACAACAGACAAGAATAGATTGACAATGTAAGCATAGAGATGGAATTTCTAAGAAAGAATTTAAAAAAATGCTAGAGGTGAAAAACTGTAGCAGAAATGAAGAATGCCTTTGACGGGCTTACTAGTAGACAAGATACTGTTAAGGAAAGAATCTCTGAACTTGAAAATATGACAGTGGAAATGTACAAAATTGGAAAACAAAGAGACAAAAGACTGAATAAAATGTAACGGAATATGCAAGAACTTTGGGACAACAATATAAGGTGTAATATATGCGTAATGGAGATATGAGAAGAAGAGAGAAAGAAATAGATACTGAATCAATAAGGACTAAGTGTATGAAAGTCGCTCAGTCGTGTCCGACTCTTTGTGACCCCGTGGACTATACAGTTCTTGAAGTTCCCCAGGCCAGAATGCTGGAGTGGGTAAGCCTTTCCCTTCTCCAGGGGATCTTCCCAGCCCAGGGACAGAACCCAGGTCTTCCGCATTGCAGGCAGATTCTTTACCAACTGAGCCGCCAGGGAAGCCCTAAAGACTAAGAATCTCCCCAGATTAATTGCTGCTGTTCAGTCGGTCGTGTCTGACTTTGCAGCCCCACGAACTGCAGCAGCCAGGCTTTCTGTCCTTCACTGTCTCCCGGAGTTTGCTCAGACTTGTGTGTGTTGAGTTGGTGATGCCATCCAACAGTCTCATCCTCTGTCGGCCCCTTCTCCTCCTGCCCTCAATCTTTCCCAGCATCTGGGTCTTTTCCAGTGAGTCAGCTCTTTGCATCAGGTATCGGTGCCAAAGTCTCAGAGCTTCAGCACCAATCCTTCCAATGAATATTCAGGGTTCCTTTCCTTTAGGTTTGACTGGTTTTATCTCTATGCTGTCCAAGGGACTCTCAAGAGTCTTATCCAGCACCACAGTTTGAAACCATCAGTTCTATGATGTTCAGTCTTCTTTAAGGTCCAACTCTCACATCCATAAATGACTACTGGAAAAATCATAGCTTTGACTATACGGACCTTTGTCAGCAAATTTATGTCTCTGCTTTTTAATACACTGTCTAGTTTCATCATAGCTTTCCTTCCAAGGAGCAAGCATTTTTTGCATGGCTGCAGTCACAGTGATTTTGGAGCTCAAGAAAATAAAGTCTGTCACTGTTCCCATTTTTACCCCATCTATTTGACATGCAGTGATGGGCCCAGATGCTATGATCTTCATTTTTTGAATGTTGAGTTTTAAGCCGGCTTTTTCACTTTCCTCTTTCACCTTCACAGAGAGCATAGAGAGGTTCTTTAGTTACTCTTTGCTTTCTGCCATTAGAGTGGTGTCATCTGAATATCTGAAATTATTGATATTTCTCTCAGCAATTTTAATTCCAGCTTGTATTTCATCCAGCCCAGCATTTCACATGATATTGTGATTATAAGTTAAATAAGAAGGGTGACATTATATAGCCTTGCTGTACTCCTTTCCCAATTTTGAACCAGTCCGTTGTTCCATTTACAGTTCTAGCTATTACTCTTTTTCCTACATACAGGTTTCTCAGGAGGCAGGTAAGGTGGTCTGGTGTTCCCATCTATTTAAGAATTTTCCACAGTTTGTTCTACACAGTCAGAAGTTTTAGTACATTCAGTGAAGCAGAGGTAGATATTTTTCTGGAATTTCTTTGTTTTTTTTCTATGATCCAAGATATGTTGGCAATTTGATCTCTTGTTCCTCTGCCTTTTCTAAATCCAGCTGGTACATGTGGAAGTTCTCTGTTCACATACTGCTGAAGTCTAGCTTGAAGGATTTTGAGCATCACCTTGCTAGCATGGGAAACAAGAGCAATATCGTGGTACTTTGAACATCCTTTGGCACTTCCCTTCTTTGGGATTGGAATGAAGCTGACCTTTTCCAGTCCTGTGGCCACGGCTGAGTTTTCCAAATTTGGTGGCATACCGAGTCCAGCACTTCCACAACATCATCTTTTAGGCTTTGAAATAGCTCAGTTGCAATTCTATCACCTCCACTAGCTTTGTTTAAAGTAATGCTTCCTAAAGTCCACTTGATTTCACACTCAGGATTTCTGCCTTTAGAGGAGTGATCATACTATCGTGGTTATCTGGGTCATTAAGAATTTTTGTATAGCTCTTCTGTGTATTCTTGCCACCTCTTCTTAATATCTTCTTGATCCATATGGTTTCTGCCCTTTATTGTGCCCATCTTTGCATGAAATGTTCCCTTGCTATATCTAATTTTCTTGGAGAGGTCTCTAGTCTTTCCTATACTATTCTTTTCCTCTATTTCTTTGCTTTGTTCACTTAAGAAGATTTTCTTATCTGTTCTTGGTATTCTCTGGAATTCTGCAGATGGGTAAATCTTTCCTTTTCTCCTTTGCCTTTAGCTTCTCTTCCTTTCTCAGCTATTTGTAAGGCCTCCTCAGACAACCATTTTGCATTTCTTTTTCTTGGGGGTGGTCTTGATCAATGCCTCCTGTGCAATGTTACGAGCCTCCATCCATAGTTCTCCCAGCACTCTATCACATCTAATCCCTTGAATCTATTTGTCACTACCACTGTGTAATCATAAAAGATTTGATTTAGGTCATACCTGAATGGCCTAGTGGTTTTCCCTACTTTCTTCTATTTAAGCCTGAATTTTGCAACAAGTTCATGATCTGAGCCACAGTCAGCTCCCTATCTTGTTTTTGCTAACTGTATAGAGCTTCTCCATCTTTGGCTGCAAAGAATATAATCAATCTCATTTCAGGGTTGACCATCTAGTGATGTCCATGTGTAGAGTTACCTCTTGTGTTTTTGAACAAGTGTGTTTGGTATGACCAATGCGTTTTCTTGGCAAAACTCTATTAGCCTTTGCCCTGCTTCATTTTGTACTTGAAGGCTGAACTTGCTTGTTACTCCAGGTATCTCTTGACTTCCTACTTTTGCATTCCAGTCTCCTATGATGAAAAGGACTTTTTTTTTTTTTTTTGGTGTTAGTTCTATAAGGACTTGGGAATCTTTATAGAACCATACAACTTCAGCTCCTTTGGCATTAGTGGTTGGGTCACAAACTTGAGTAATATGATATTGAATGGTTGCCTTGGAAACAAACTAAGATCATTCTGTCATTTTTGAGATTGTACTCAAGTTCTGCATTTCATACTCTTTGGTTGACAATGAGAAATTATATCAGATCCCAAACCACAGATCCAAGAAGTTCAGAGACAAACAATCAGGATGAATGTAAAAAACTCAGTATACCTGGGCATACTATATTCAAATTTCGGAAAAATGAGGATGAAGAAAAAATCTTCAAAGCCAGAGGAAAATAACTTTAAAAGACATATCTGAAAATGGATTATAATCCAAAAATATACAAAGAACTCTTACATCAAGATAATAAGAAATCAAATAACCCAGTTTAAAAATGGGCAAAAACCTGAAGAGTCAACTCACTAAAGAAAATACAATGATGGTAGTAAGCATATGAAAAGATACTCTACATCATACATATGTTATCAGGAAAATGCAAGTTGAAATAGCAATGAGATATCATTAAACACAAATTTGAATGGCCAAATTCCACAACACTGACAACACCAAGTGATGATAGTGATGTGGACCAAGAGGAACTCTTTTGCTCACCAGTGGAAATGCATCATGATACAGTTGCTTTGGAAGGCAGCTTTCAAAAAAATTAATTATTACGAATTTTTATTAGAGTATAATTGCTTTACAATATTGTGTTAGCTTCTGCTGAACAGCAAACTCAATCTGCTCTCTGTATAGATATGTTTCCTCTTTTTTGGATTTCCCCCCTATTTCAGTCACCAAAGAGCACTGAGTAGAGTTCCTGCACTGTACAATAGGTTCTCATTAGTTACCTATTTTATACATAGTAGTGTATGTATAGGGAAAGGCAATGGAAACTCACTCCAGTATTCTTGCCTCGAGAATCCCAGGGACAGGGGAGCCCAGTGGGCTGCCGTCTATGGGGTCGCACAGAGTCGGACACAGCTGAGGTGACTTCGAAGCAACAGCAGCGTATGTATGTCAGTCCCAATCTCCCAGTTCATCCCACTCTCCCTTTCCCCACTTGGTGTCTATATGTTTGTTATCCATGTCTGTGTCTCTATTTCTGCTTTGCAAATAGGTTCATCTGTACCAGTTTTTTCTTGGTTCCACATATATGTGTTAATATATGATACTTGCTTTTCTCTTTCTGATCTCTCCACATGACAGTCTTTAGGTCCATCCACCATAAAACTAAAACTAAGCACCAACAAAACACACTCTTAGCATATGATCCAGCAACTGGGTTCCCTGGTATTTATCTAAGTGAAGTGAAAACTTAAGTTGTAAAAAAACCTGAACACAGATGTTTACAGGGGCTTTATTCATAATTCTCAACACTTGGAAGCAACCAATTCCTTAGTAGGTGAATGGATAAATCAACTGTGGCTCATCCAGACAATGGAATATTGTTCAGTGCTTAAAAAAAAAAAAGATGAGTTATCAGGCCATGAAGACATGTTGTTGTTCAGTTGCTAAGTTGTGTCTGACTCTTTATGACCCCTTGGACTGTACCATGTCAGGCTTTGCTGTCCTTCACTGTCTCTGGGAACTAAATAGATAATACTAAACAAAAGAAGTCAATCTGAAAAGGCTACTTTACTGCATGAGTCCAAGTATATGACATTATGAAAAAGGCAAATCTGTGGAAACATTAAAAAGGTTAGTGGCTGCCAGGAGTTATGGATGAACAGAGGATTTTAAGGGCAATGAAACTATTTTATGTGATATTATGATGCCAGACACCTGTCATTATACTTTTGTTAAAACCTATAGAATTTGTAGCACCAAAAGCGAACCTATGTAAACTATTGATTTTAGTGTTAATGATATGTCAGTATAAGTTGATCAACTTATATTCAAGTTCATCAACAAATGAACTGCTATAATGGGATGTTCATGTGGGCAGTGGTTGGGGGGGGTGTGTGAGTAACAGGTGTAAATAAGAATTCACTGTGCCTTTCTCTCACTTTTGCTGTGAACCTAAAACTTTTCTGAAAACTGAAGTGCTTTAGTTTTAAAAAAGCCAGGTGACAAAAAGAAAAAATCCAAACAGAACCAGAGCTATTGTTTCCATCAGCCATTCTTGGATGAAGGGTTTCTCCATGTCCAAGTGAGAGGGGCTGTTCATGGAAAATACAGTGAACTACTTAATAATGTTTTTAATTACTGCAGATAAACACCACATCTTGCCCAGTATTGTCCCCAGTCTCTGTATGTGTATACATATCCTCAATATTGATATTGATATCTATAGGTATGTGATTTATATACTGCCGTGCATGGTTGTATTTCTATATGCATATGTTTAGTGAAATATATATACAGTCATCCCTTGTTATCTATTAGTTTCAGGACCTCTCTCAGATACCAAAATTCTCAAATCCTTTATATAAAATGGCATATATTTGCATGTAACCCAAGCACATCCTTCTGCATACCTTGTCATCTCTAGAATACTTATAATACATATTACAATGTAAATATAGTGTAAATGCTATGCAAATTCAAGTTTTGATTTTTGAAGCTTTTTGAAAAATTTTTTTTTACAAATAATTTCCATCCAAGGTTGGTTGAAACTGCTCTTGCAAAACCCATGGATCTGGAAGGCCAACTAAAGTTTGTGTTCAAACATGAATTTATTCATTTGTAATCAACAATTTTCCTTGGCCTATACCTTCATCAGTGTCTGGCTATACTCTCATCAGTGTCTGGCTTGCCCCCTTTGCAGCAGCTATTACAAACTAACAGCAGTTCCCGAAATACTTCATGCTACAGTCCATATTTCTGCCCTTTTCTACATCCCATTCTCTGAATTTCCTTACCCTCTTTATTTTAAACTTCATTAATTTGAATTCTATCAGGTCAAAGTCTTTTCCAGATAATTTTAGTGACTTTCTAATCTTTGTGATTGCATAATATACTGCCATGTTATCTGCCAAATATACTGTAATGGATAGCTTATTTTTCTCTTTCCCCCATAATTCTAATGTTCCTTATAATTTGGGTCCACATTCTCTTTGACTTTAGCAAAGTACTTCTCAAGGATCTTACAATCTTATAGGGGAAGTAGATAAATAAATCTGTTTTTTCTTTCCCTTGAACCAATGTGGTTCGTATCAGACTTTTTGATAAATTAATGAGCAATATATAGATTATGATTACATAAGTACTTTTCATAGGTGAGCCATGCATTCTATTGTGAATATATTTCCATATTGTACCATTTTCAACTTTTCTGAATGTAATAAAATTCTTAGTTTTTTATCTTCAAATTTAGATTATATTTTGTTAAAATTACATATCTATATAGTTTAAATAAACAAGTGAGAAAAGAGAAGCTCCCCTTTTCCCATTTTCATCACTTCAGAGAGCCAGGTAAGCTACTTCTTTGGGCACTTGTCTCTGTATAGCTCAATATTGCCTATATAGCTAACTGATTTTACAGGTGAGTAACTGTGTCTTTCTACTATGGCATTTGGGGGATTTTTTTCTTTCATATCAATTTTCCTCCCCTCCCCATTACATATATTTATTTTCTGTGTGTTTAATAGCTATCTCTAATTCTTCCTGGAAATTCTGAAACAATGGTATAAGTCCTATCAAAATGATTACATGCATTCCATCATGCATTGACATGATGATTTTTCCCCACTGGCAACTCCTTCATGCTGTCCTTTGCCCTCTGCTGGCACCAGTTCATGACTCTCTAGATTGTGGCAAGATTTCACCTATAAATGTGCCTTTATTATTAATCTGAAAATTATCTTCACCTCTCTCATGTTGAATCATGTTTCCTTGGCCCTGTGTCCTATTCCTTGGTTTACCTCCTCATTTTACTAAAGAACATCACCTAATTTACTTCAGAGCAAAGAAGCCATAGTACATAAAACTTTTGAGAACTTGTGAGGCTAAAGTTTATTTTATTCTAGCATTTGATTTAAAGTTTTGCCTTGGTTTAGAATTTAATGGTGGAAATTGTTTCTATGAAGAATGTATCTATTTGTCCATTCTTCTCATTTCCAGTGTTGCTTTTGAAAATTCTGATACCATTCTTTATGTTGATTTTTAAAAATAGAACCCATTTATTCTTTATTGAAAATTCTAGAATAATTTCTTTATTGTGATGATGTTCTAAAAATTTTACAATGTTATACCTTCATGTCAGAGAAGGCAATGGCAATCCACTCCAGTACTCTTGCCTGGAAAAATCCCATGGGCGGAGGAGCCTGATGGGCTGCAGTCCATGGGGTTGCTAAGAGTCGGACATGACTGAATGACTTCACTTTCATTTTTTCACTTTCATGCATTAGAGAAGGAAATGGCAACTCACTCCAGTGTTCTTGCCTGGAGAATCCCGGGGATGGGGGAGCCTGGTGGGCTGCCATCTATGGGGTCAGCACAGAGTCAAACACGACTGAAGTGACTTAGCAGCAGCAGCAGCATTTCTTCATGTAGATCTTTATATTCACTGTTGATCATATTCACTGTGTCTTTTTTCTGCAAGCTGCCATCCACTATGGAGAAAATTTCTATTGTTCTTTGATAATTCTGTACAACCCAATTCCTAGTATTTTAATTATAATTATTATCAATTTCTGGAACTTCCAGTTGTAGATATTGGTCTTTGGGGATTGGTATTATTTTTTAACATATCAAAACGAAGTGCCAGTCTATGTTCGATACGGGATACAGGATACATGGGGCTGGAGCACGGGAATGATCCAGAGAGATGATATGGGGTAGGAGGTGGGAGGGGGTTTCAGGATTGGGAGCTCATGTACACCTGTGGCTGATTCATGTCAATGTATGGCAAAACCAATACAGTATTGTAACATAGAATAAAGTAAAAATAAATAAATAAATAAATAGATAGATAGATAAATTAAAAGGAGGGCTCTGTAAAGAAAAAAAGGAAAAGATTAGATCTGTACTTTGGACAGAACGTCCTGTAGAAATGCTCTGTCAATAAAGCTTTCTTGATTAAAAAAAAAAAGGTTATTCTGATATACTGTTACAAAGTACTCATCATGGCAGAAATAAAGTTTTGTTCTACTTTTAAATGCCTCAAATATATCTGTCATATACCTCTGTCTAGGTTGGAACATTTTCTTCCTCAGTAATTTTTTAGTGTTACTATTTTTATTTAGAAAAATAATTTGTACACAATAAAATGCAGAGACTCAGTGCAATTCAACAAGTTTTAAAAAACAGGAACACCCAGTGTATACGGAAAGGTGCATCACCATCTCAGTCAAGAGGCAGAATATCTTCATCATTACAGGGAATTTTATTATGCCATTTCGTAATCAGTACACTCCATTCCCAGCCCATGATAGCTACTAATTCAGTCTTTATTATCACGGCTTAGTTTTGCCTTTTCTAGAACTTCATATAAATTCAATTCACTACGAACTTTTTGGTATCTTGCCCCATATTCAACCTAATATTTCTTAGGTTGATTCGTGTTGTAGCTTATTTAGCTGCATCATTCTATTTGTTAAGTGTTCTCCAGTTGATGATGGGCATTTGGGTTGTTTCTAGTTTGAGAGGGGGTATTATGATAACACTACTATGATATCTTTTATATAACATATTATTATGGACTTGATTTCTTATTTCTCTTGGAAGAAGCTATCTAGTTGGAGTTTCTGGACCTCAGAGTAGGTGTATTTTGCCTTTTTAATAAACTGCCTACTTTCATAGTCCTGACAGCTTGTCTTTTCTTCTTTTCTGACTCCTATGGGTCTTTATAGACCTGGTTCTAGGAGAGTCCTTCTTGAAGTCTTCAGTCTGTTTTCAGAGAGGATTGCTCCTTGAGTAGACATAGTTTTGATGTGTTCATAGGAAAAGGTGAGCTGTGTTCTCCTACTCTGCCATCTTAATCTCCTGAATTTATCTTTTATGCTTTGTTAATATAGTGGCAAGATTTCTTAATTGGGAGACCCAACCCCCTGGATTCTATGCTGCTTCTGACATTAACCTGCTATGGAGTCTGGCAAGTTACTCCATCCTCTGGGCCAGGTCTTCTTGGAGATGAAGTGAATCAGATAGCTTAGATACTTAAGTTTGGAGTCTAAACTTGAGACTCAAAAGCATTTTCAGTTCTAAAATATTATGGGCTTATATTAACAAGATATAAACCTTACCCCAGCTTCTACTCCTAAACATCTAGTTATGTAAGGTTCAATGGTGAGGGAATAAAACCTAGAAGAGGAGTTTTTCTCATCTGATTACAAAATATTTTGAGTCATTCTTTATCATGTCTTTCTTGTCCATTTCTTCATCACTCCTATTTTTTTTAAGCTGAAAAAATAAGTTTGAGTCTTTATAAAATAAGTAGAGAATGGTTTTCCCTGTAAGCCATATTTTCTCATTATATAAGCCATGACTTGAGTAACTTAGGGTCTTCAAAACTCACTTCCAATTCAGTAGGAAATAGTTGGAAAATTACAAGAAATCCAACTGTGTGCTCCTGAAAGCACTTGTATACTATGTTTCAGCAGAATCTGTTTGTAATGAGTGCTGAATTAGGACTCACATTCCTAGCCCACTTCCTCCCACACATGGCCTACTTTTTCTGTCTGCTTTATGTTTGAGGTAGAGAAGAATGTAGAGTGTAGTTTCTTGGGAAAGGCAGGCCATAGTAGCAGAAATTACTTTGGAGTCAATCAAATCTGGGCTTGAGTCCTGACTGTACTTGATGACCTTGGACACATTATTTACCTTCTCTGAGCTTCTGCTTTCTTTTCTGTAAAGTGGATTACTGACTTCTATCTCAAGCAATAGCAATAAGGAAAATGAATCCAAAGGTGTCTATTATGATGTGTGACACATATAAGCCAACCAATAAATTTTGGCTTGTTACTTTTCTTTCTCTTGATTCTTTCTGTTATGGTCTTTAATAACATGGCTCCAATGAAGAGCGTCATTCTTTTGACGTTTATTGAACATCTGCTATGTAATACTCATTGCTTTTGATTCTGAGGTTACAGAAATAAGCAAGGCAGGAACACTGCTCTCAAACACAGTCTAGTAGGAAAGTCAATAAATATATAAACAAGAGCTGTGTCCCAGTGTGGTAAGTACCTGGTGCCAAGATATAGAGGCAGTATAAAGGAGAGAGGATTAACTCAGCTTCTTTTATCTTTTGCTTTTTTCCTCTCTTCTCACCTAACCCCTTTCTTTCCTTCAGCCCTTCATCTCCCTGCAGGCCCACGGGACAGTTGGGCAGGGCCATCAGGAGTGGGAATGTCTTTCAGTTGTTTTTTTCTTCATCTCGAGCCCAGAGTATAGGAACAGCATACTGGGCGCCATAAAAAAGTTCTTTCTTATAGCACGTTTCAGGGTTTTTTTCCAGTGACATCATGGGCCATCTGGATTTGAAGACAGCAGCTTCATCCAGAACACACACAAACATTCTCCCCTGCCAGGCCCTGCAGGCCTGCCCTCTAGGATCAAGAACACTATAAACGTCCTGTAAAGCTGTCTTTTTAATAGCCTCCTCAGAAGCAGTCTAAGGAAGACGGCTTTTTCCGCCCCCACTGCAGTCCCACATTTGGGAGATAAAATGGATTCTCAGCACACAGGCCTTGGAGGAGGAGGTGAAAAGTGAGGTTCTGAGGTTCCCACAAAAATAGCACATTGCCTCCTGCTGAGGAGAAGAAAGCCATTTTCTAACAAGAAATTTGAATTTAGCCCCTACAACATAAGGTTGCATTGGATAAGGAAATGCAACCCACTCCAGTGTTCTTGCCTGGAGAATCCCAGGGACAGGGGAGCCTGGTGGGCTGCCGTCTATGGGTCACACAGAGTCGGACACGACTGAAGTGACTTAGCAGCAGCAGCAGCAGCAGCAGCAACATAAAGTTAGACATAAATATACATAGTTACCAGTGGAATGTCTTAAGAAGTGTATCTTTTTTGTGTTTTTAATTTAATTTAATTTTTTTGTTTTGTTTTTGTTGTTTTATTTTTTAAATTTTATTTTAATTTTATTTTACTTTACAATACTGTATTGGTTTTGCCATACATTGACATGAATCAGCCACGGGTGTATATGAGCTCCCGATTCTGAAACCCCCTCCCACTTTCCACCCCATATCATCTTTCTGGATCATCCCTGAGCACCAGCCCCAAGCATCCTGTATCCTGTATCGAACATTGAGGACTTTTAAAGAGCAATAAAACAATTATATCCAACAGCCACAGAGCTTGAGCTTGACCCTCACCTCTGCCCAAGTAAAGAAGAAGAGAATCCAGAAATGGGAAAAATGAGGCTTGTTTCTGCTCTGTCCCTGAACAGAGCAGGGACAAAAGTCTGCGTATGTGGGACAAAAGTCTCAAAACTTACACGCGACAAGAAAAATGAGGCTCCTTGAACTGATCCTCTTCCGTGAACTAGAAAGCATGAATCCCTCTTCTCAGATGAGGCATGTCCCCAGTCTTTAAAGTATAACTTGACCTACTACTGTTCTCCATCTCCAAGGCCACTTTCCTGATTCAGCTCTTCTCATCTTTCACTTGAACAATGGACACAGCTTCCTAACTGGTTTGTGTTCTTGCTCCCTTCATTCGATTCATCTTCCACACAGAGGCCAAAAGTGTATTTAAAAAAAAAAATTATTTTCATGTCTAAAACCTTATATTAGCTTTCTCAGCATGCAACATGAAGTTCTAAGCCATAGGTAGTCTGCAAAGGCCTATGTGACTCCTGGGTTTCCCTGGTGACTCAGACCCTTGCCCCATGTACAGCCTCAGTTCCGCACACCCTTACTAACTCAACACTGATATCCTTCTTGTTCCTCTTTCTGCTATTCTAATCCCTCATTTACTGGCCCTCAGGACTCCGCTGTCTTTAGGACTTCTACCTGATGGACCTTTCTGCTGTTACCTCCCTCTTTCAGCTTAAACAGCACTTCTTCTCTGGCCTTGCTCACCATTGTCACCTATTATTTTCTCTCACAGTAATTATTAATGTATGCCATAACATGTATCATTTGCAATTGTATATTCAGGAGTGTGTTTATCTGTGATCATGTATGTTTCTCATTTAACTTCATGAAGATAAGAACCATGTCTGCTTCACTGGCCATTGTGAAAGTGTAGGGACTTGTAGGCCTTGCACAGTGTAGGTGTACAGTAAGTCTGTGAGATGAACGTGGAGATTAGGCAGAAGCAGAGTCAAGGAGCCATCAGGCTCAGAGCTCAGTTTGTTTGTATCCAAAGACAGTTTGAAATGTGTTTTGGATGAGTCTCACCAACACCACACATCTTTCTCTTTGCAAGGGCAGCATTGGGCTTCCCTGATAGCTCAGTTGGCAAAGAATCCACCTGCAATGCAGTTCGATTCCTGGATCGAGAAGATCCATTGGAGAAGGGAAAGGCTACCCACTCTAGTATTCTCATCTGGAGAGTTCCATAGACTATATAGTCCATGGGGTCACAAAGACTTGGACATGACTGAGCGACTTTCACTTTCATGGTGCCATGACAGGTCTTATATTTTTCCCAATGACTAATGAGACTGAGAACTTTTTGTATATTTATTGGCATTTGCATCACTTTTTGGTAAAGTGTCTGTTCAAGTGTTTTGCTAATTTTTTTTTAGTTGCCTCTTGTATTTCTTATTAAAGTATTTTCTCCCATTCTGTGGGTTGCCTTTCACTATACTAAAACATTTTAATGAGTAGAAGTTCCAATATTAATTTAGCCTTATTCTTTTTTCTTTTATGGCTAGTGCATTTTATTTATGGCTGGGGCTTCCCAGGTGGCTCTTGGTAAAGAATCTGCCTGCCAATGAGGGAGATGTGGGTCTGATCCCTGGGTCAGGAAGATCCCCTGGAGAAGGAAATGGCAACCCACTCCAGTATTCTTGCCTGGAAAATCCCATGGACACAGAAGCCTGGCAGGCTAGAGTCCATAGAGTCGCAGTCAGACACAACTTCACAACCGAGCCTGAATGCACCCGCATTTTACAACGTTTAAGCAATCATTGGCTACTTCAAATCATGAAGATATTCTATGTTTAAAAGCTTAATTTTTTTGTTTTTCCCATTCAGACCTGTCATCCATTTGGAAGTGATTTGGGAGCATGATGTGAGATAGGGGTTAAGATTTTTTATTTTTTTGGTTCAATATGTATATCTAATTGACTAGAACCATTTACTAAAAAGATATGATTTTCCTGTTCTCCAGGATGTGATAAAGGGCTGAGATTAAGGCACTGGGGTTTTAGCTTTTATCTTAAAAGCTGGAACCTGATTTGCTCCTTCAATATTCTGCCAACATTGATCACCTTAAGCGTTTGACTGTATGAAACTCATTTCCATTGAACTTTTCAGGGAGCTAGGCTGTGGGGGACTAAGTCTTGGACAAGTTAACTACCTCTCTGAATAAATTTTCATATTTACCCATTAACCCTTTGTAGTGAATTCAATTATTACCTTCAGGAGGAAATAGAGTCTCTGGGAAATTAAATATTGATAGCTTGTTCATGATCCCATAATAGTGAAGACAGAATTTAAACCAAGAATATTCTGATTCCAGAGCCCTAGTTTTAAGTCTCTTTAAGGGTTCCAGTTTCTCCACATCCTCAC
Source organism: Madoqua kirkii (assembly GCA_006408675.1). Lineage (NCBI taxonomy): Eukaryota > Metazoa > Chordata > Mammalia > Artiodactyla > Bovidae > Madoqua > Madoqua kirkii. The sequence continues at coordinate 5,703 of SJYC01129875.1, read as the reverse complement.
CAAGAGCTATTGTCTTTGTCTTTTATAGTCATAATAGTCAAACAGCTGTGAAATGATACCTCACTGCGGAAAGCTTTCATTACATTTAGCTAATGATTACTGATATCCAGCATCTTTTCATGTGTCTGTTATCCTTGTATGTCTTCTTTGAAGAAATGTCTATTCAAGTCCTTAGACCATTTTGTAACTGTATATATATATATATATTTTTAAAATTATTAAGTTGTAGAAGTTTCTCATATATTTTAGAAATTAACCCCTTATCATATATATATGGTGTGCGACATTTTTTCCCATTCCATAGACTGACCTTTTACGCTATTGATAGTTTATTTTGCTTTGCACATGTTTTTTCATCTCAGGTATTTACACTTATCAGTTTTGCTTTTGTTGACTGTGCTTTGGTGTCATACCCATGTGTTCACTGCCAAGACCAGTTTCATGAAGCATTTCCTTTGTGTTTTCCTATAAGAGCTTTATATTTCGAGGGTGTGTTTCAGTCTTTATGCTGTTTTAAACTCAATATTTTTATATAGTCTCAGATTACAATTTCATTTTTCACATGTGGATATAAAGTTTTCCTGACACCATTTGTTGAAGATGTCTTTTCCCTGCTCTGTATTCTTGGCACCCTTGTGGAGGATCAGTTGACCATATAAGTTGGGTATTTACCTCCAGGCTTTTATTCTGTTCCATTGCTCTATATGTCTCTGTTAATGACAGTCCCATGCACACACACACAAACATGTGTTGGCAGGCATATCAAGAAATTGAAACACTTGTACCCTGTTAGTTGGAGTGCAAAATAGTGCAGCTATTATGGAAAACTGTATAGAGTTCTTACAGACATAGAGAATAGACTTATGTACCTGGGGAAAGGGGAGGAGAGGGTGAGATGTATGGAAAAGTAACACGGAAACTTACATTACCATATGTAAAATAGACAGCCAGCAGGAATTTGCAGAATGGCTCAGAAAACTCAAACAAGGGCTCGTATCAACCTAGAGGGGTATGATTGGGAGGGAGATGGAAGGGAGGTTCAAAAGGGAGAGGATATATGTATACCTGTGGCTGATTCATGTTGAGACTTGACAGAAAACAACAAAATTCTGTAAAACAATTACTCTTCAATAAAAAACAAACAAACAAGCAAACAAAAAAACAGAGCAACCATATGCTCCAGAAATACCATTTCAGGGTGTAGATCCTAAAGAACTGAAGTTAGGATCTCAAAGAGATATGAACACTCCTATATTTATTGCAACACTATTCACAATAACCAACACATGGATGTAACCTAAATGTCCATCGATAGATGGATGAATTAAAAAATTTGATATATACATATTAATACAATGGAATATTATTCAACCTTAATAAAAGAAGAGAATATGGAATCATGCAGCTACATAGATGAACCTTGAGGATATTATGCTAAGGGAAATAAGCCAGTCACAGAAGAACAAATACTGTATGATTCCACATGAGGTACCGAAACAGTCAAACTCACAGAAGCAAAGAATAAAATGGTGGTTGCCAGGGGCTGAGGGCAAGAGGGAAAAAGGAGGCGCTAATCAATGGGTTTAAAATTTCATTTATACAAGATGAATAATTTCTAGAGATCTGCTATACAACACTGTGACTATCGGCAGCAATACTATATTGTACACTTAAACATCCACAATAAAAGAAGAAAGAATCTCTATGTGTAGTCTCTCAGAGAGCCAGAGAAGATCAGTGTAGATGGACTACACTGGTGATTTTCACCCTTATTTTGAGAAATTAAATAGAGTTGAACTCCTTTTCTACAGAATTACAGATAATATGATGAACCAATGGTTCCTCGGGAAAATAAAACCTTTATTTGATGGAAAACACCCCCTCGTTTGTGGAAATTCTGAAGCGCTTCTGTAGAAGGTGACTCACAGTTGGAGAAATGTCGCTTGGAAACCAGCACTGCACTTCAAGAGCATCCTCTTACGGATGAGAATATGAGCCACAGAGTCATGTGGTGAGGGCCTCCGTCTGTAGAGAGCTGGTTGCAAAGTTTCAGTCTGACTTCTAACTTCTAGTCTTTATTGGACACGACGTGGCGTCACTTTGGAGACACTGCCCGCAAAGCGGCACTTCCGCTTAGTTTCAGAATTGTTCTTGCAAACCTGCACCCCGCATGACTAGGTAGAAAGGAGGTGGCCTCTCAAACTCACTGTCAGGCCTGTCCCTTGACATGCATATTAGGAAGGCATGGCCTTGCATAACTGAAGTAATGCCACTGGGGGTCATTAGAGCAAATGGAGGATTCCTTTTCAGCACCTTAATAACCGCATGTCCCAGACAGTGGGCTATCTACATTAGCCATCATGAGTTGCTCATCTGAACATTCCTTTAAAAATATTTCCAGCAAGTGTTCATGCCAAATGAGTTATCTGTATCTCTATGTATTCTCCTGTCCTGAAGTGAACACACCCCAAAATGATACCCAGTGAGTTATGCTCCTATACAATCCATAGCCCTTGAATGTATGATTTAACTCAAAAGAATATGGCAAAAATGATGGGCAAATCACTCCCCCGATTATATACCCAAGACTCCACCATAGTGGACTAAAGAGAGATTCTCCTGCTGACCTTGAAGAAGTAAGATGTCATGCTGTGTGAGAGTCTGCGACAGGGCCTCATGGTAGCAAACTGAAGGTAGCCTCAAGGAGCTGAAAACAACCCCTGGCCGACAGCCAGGAAGAAAACAGGGACCTCAGTCCTATGACCCTAGCAGCTGCATTCTGCCAGTAACCATGTGAGTTTGTACTAACACTTTATTGCAAGCTGTGAGACCCTGATGGGAGGGCCTGGCTAGCGCATGCTTGGACTCCTGACCCCAAAACAGTGAGATAATAAATGTATCTTTCATGTTTCAAACTGCTACGTCTACAGTACTTTATGTAACTGGAAGAAAACAAATGTACTTGTCTCTGGACTCTGTAATCCCTTCACTAGTTTCTTTGACTCACTCTTCTGTTCTATCTAGAACCTTGTTTCATTATTATCCTCTCATTTTCATTTCTATTCTACCTTTCTTTCTAAATGAGTACAATTCTCCGTCAATATAAATTATTCTCACCTCTCACCAACTGAATGAAATTGTTTCTATTTAAATGTGCAATTATAAAACAAACACAAGGCTTTTCTTCAGTTCCTTACTTTTATCTCTTGAGAAGAAACCAGCATAGTGTTTCTTCTCTTCCTTGCAAGTCACACGATTTGAAAAAGAATCTCTCTTTTACTTTTCTACTTCTCATCATTCTTCAGTTCACTGTCTAGCTTCTGTCCTCATGCTCCTCTTGGGGAAATGAATGGCAGACCCGCATATTGCATTATTAGCTAACTTTTTAGATGGTCATTATGGGCCCAAATCTCCAAAATGAACTCAACATCTTCATACTTTGTATTAGTTATTTATTGCATAATATTTTCAAACCAATTACCTCAAGATCTAGTGGCTTAAGACAACAAACCTTTCTTACCTCAGAGTTTCTGTGAGTCAGGAATATGGGCAAAATTTAATTGGGTGATGCTGGTTCTTTCACTAGGTTGAAATCAAGGTGTCAGCCAGGATCCACTTGCAAGCTCATCACCATGGTAGACCTTAGATCTACTTTGAAGCTCACTCGACTGAGCTAAGAGCTTTAGGTCCTCACTGGTTGTTGTTCAGAAATACCAGCGTCTTGCCAAGTGGGCCTCTCCGATGGATTACTCACAACATGTTTGTGGCTTTACTCAACACGAGGGCTTTGAGTTGGGGTGGAGTGAGAGACAGAGCAAGCACAAGTGAAAAAGGAAAGGTAGGAAGTAAGCCAGGAGTTACAACATTTTCTGTATCCTAATCTCGAAAGTGACATCCTATCACTTGTGTCATTGAAAGAGCTGGCCCTCTCTCCCTTACCCTGGAGGGAGGGTGAGTATCAAGAGGTGAGAGCTGAGGGCCCTTACAGAGGCTGCCTACTACATGCCTGTATTGCTTTTCCTTCCATAGTCCCCACCTCTGTGTATAGAACCACTTTCCTTGACCCATGCAGGGCCTTAAGAATAATCCTTGTTTCTGTCCTTCCCCTACTCCACCCTCAAAACTATTTGACCTCCTAACTCAGATCAATTCTATCTTCATAGCCTCTCCTTAAATTATTGCTCCTCTCAATTCTCACTTCTTTGTTAATAATATCAGCTATATTTTTTGTGCGTGTGCATGTGCATACACTTACTATAAGCTACTAGGGTATAAGCACATGAGGTCAGGGACCTAAGTGTCCTATTTATTAGTCTTTCCCCTGTTCCTAGCCTAGTATCTGAGACATAGTGGACATTCCATAAATATTATTAAATAAATGAGGGACTGATTTCTACACAGACTTTTGGATTGTTTACATACTTTAGTGCTCGGTCGTCACAGCCCTATGAAGTAGGCATTACAACGATTTTATGGATGCAGAACTGAGGTATGGAAGTGAAATAATTTGCTTTAATTTATGCAGTGAATAAGATCTACATGCAATGATCTATTTTAAAGGACATTATAACTGTAAAGCACTCTGCAAATGTGAGTTGTTATCATTATTATCTTTTGCTCTTGTTTTGAACCTGTTTGCCTTCCCAGCCTTCTCCCAATTCACTCATGCTTCACATGGAGACAGGAGGAAGCACAAATCCAAGAAAAGGAGGGAAAGTAATAATATTAAATGACTGCCAAGGGATCTGGGCAATGGATTCGACAGGCTGTATCAGTCCAACTCACCAGGGTGGCCATTCCCTGACTGGGATCCTGGGCCCAGCACATGCTACTTTACAGGATGAGAGGAGTGATGACACAATTTAGTGTTGGTGTTCTGCCTCATCGAAGACATGGCACTGTCATTATTCATTTTGGAGAACAGCCTGCAGTGCAGAAAGAAATCATGTCAGACAGAAAAGGAGTCTTTCAACATAGCATCCCATCCTGAGAGAGAGAAAAAAGAATCAGGCAGATCTATTTATAATTTTTTAAGGAATCTCCACATTGTTTTCCATAGTGGCTGTACTAGTTTGCATTCCCACCAACAGTGTAAGAGGGTTCCCTTTTCTCCACACCCTCTCCAGCATTTATTGCTTATAGACTTTTGTATCACAGCCATTCTGACTGGTGTGAAATGATATCTCATTGTAGTCTTTGATTTCTCTGATAATGAGTGACGTTGAGCATCTTTTCATGTGTTTGTTAGCCATCTGTATGTCTTCTTTGGAGAAATGCCTATTCAGTTCTTTGGCCCATTTTTTGATTGGATCACTTATTTTTCTGGTGTTGAGCTGCATAAATTGCTTGTATATTTTTGAGATTAGTTGTTTGTCAGTTGCTTCATTTGCTATTGGTTTCTCCCACTCAGAAGGCTGTCTTGTCACCTTGCTTATAGTTTCCTTTGTTGTGCAGAAGATCTGCCTTATGACCCAGCAATCCCACTACTGGGCATACACACCGAGGAAACCAGAATTGAAAGAGACACGTGTACCCCAATGTTCATTGCAGCATTGTTTATAATAGCCGGACATGGAAACAACCTAGATGTCCATCAGCAGATGAATGGATAAGAAAGCTATGGTACATATACACAATGGAGTATTACTCCGCCCTTAAAAAGAATAAATTCGAATCAGTTCTAATGAGGTAGATGAAACTGGA
>SJYC01129874.1:0-14898 GCA_006408675.1 Madoqua kirkii | reverse complement strand
TGAATGGATAAGAAAGCTGTGGTACATATACACAATGGAGTATTACTCAGCCCTTAAAAAGAATAAATTTGAATCAGTTCTAATGAGATGGATGAAACTGGAGCCGATCATACAGAGTGAAGTAAGCCAGAAAGAAAAATACCAATACAGTATACTGACACATATATATGGAATTTAGAAAGATAGTAATGATGACCCTGTATGTGAGACAACAAAAGAGACACAGATGTATAGAACGGACTTTTGGATTCTGTGGGAGAGGGAGAGGGTGGGATGATTTGGGAGAATGGCATTGAAACATGTATACTATCATGTAAGAAACGAAGCACCAGTTTATGTTTGATACAGGATACAGGATGCTTGGGGCTGGTACACGGGGATGATCCAGAGAGATGATATGGGGTGAGAGGTGGGAGGGCGTTTCAGGATTGGGAGCTCGTGTACACCTGTGGCTGATTCATGTCAATGTATGGCAAAACCAATACAGTATTGTTAAGTAGAATAAAGTAAAAATTAATTAAATAAATAAATAAAATAAAATAAAAGAGAAAAAAAAAGAATTATCGAATGTATAAATGTATTGCAGACACATATTTACCATGAATCAGCCTAAAGATGTAGATCTGGGGAGGACTTCAGGAAGCATGATTTGGTCTTAGATGTAAATCTTGTTCTCCAATTCAGACTTGTTAATAATAAAAGAGATATAAGTTTTTAATTACAAAAAAAATACCCTGATACCAAATATCAATAGATTTAATATTCATTTAGCTCTCTAGGTTTTGTCTCATGCCTCTTTTGGACAGGATAAGGAAAAGCTGCAAAGAAAAAAAAAGAACAAATCCAAGACCATGGATGTTATCACCACTTTTCTCAATTATTAAATAAGAACAATAATTCCCATTTTTGTGGGACTGTTTTGAAAAGAGGATTCATTTAGATCAACAGAATATCTACTGCAATCTGACACTTTAGATGAGGTTAAGTCAGGTCCCTTTTCCTAAGAACATATTTTTATTTTTTTACAGAGATATTCATATAGGAACCTCGACAACTGAAAAGAAGTTGAAACCAGATTTTCTGGGCTAGTTGACTCTGATATACCAAAACTAACTTCAGTAAATCAATGTTATTCAATCCCACTAGAAGACAATATCTAGAATTATATCTGGGCTGATCTCACTGTTCTCCAAACTAAAAAGTTCAAAACTATATTTCAACATTATGTAGCATATGTCCTCTCAAAATGTTAAGGATCTCCATATATTTTTCCCCTAAACATCTTAAAGGAGATATTTCTAGCAATTAATGCAAACTGATATTCAGGGATTTTCCTCAAATGATGCTGCAATGTCGTTTCACCTCAACATATAAGAAGTTATGAATACTGTTAACAGCCACTCAAAACAAAATTTCACCTACCATTGGACATCAAGGTTCATGAAGAGGGGCCAGCAGATAAATGACAAACAGTTCTCCACCCACCTTGCTTAATGCAGCAAAGGCTTTACATTAACAGTATATCACACTGAAGCATAAGACAACAGATCAAGTATAATCACTCAATAACCAAAAGCTACTTGAATATATAGATATAGATATATAGAGAGAGTGTGTGCCAATTAATATAAAATATTAAAAGATACAACTGTAAGAACAAGTTCCAAATTGCTCTCACTTCCTGGAATAATAATAATTCTTATTTATCTAAATGTCTCTCACTGACTTGAATCACTGATGCAATATACTTTATTTCTCCACCTTTAGGCAATTATCTTGGTTAAAGTTTTCTAAAAGACCTTTAGTTTTAGTAGAAAGGACACAACAGTCCTTGGAAGCAGACCTGGGTTCTAATTGTCACTCACCCAAATAATGGCAGAATCCCTAACCTTGGTCACAATGTGAGGTATTTGGCATAAACTGTCAATTAATTAATGAATGTTATATTCAGTGATGCTGTGATAATACTACAAGGTGAAGTGTTTTGACATTTGGCCTTCTCACTACCTTACTTTTTTTCTTATATTTCATCATGTTCTGCTATTATAATTTGGTTATGGTTTTCCAGTGGATGCTGTGGTGTGCTGCTTGGATCTCTTTCTCAGGCACAAAATACTCATTTTGCCAGATATTTGGAGAGATACTTATTGATGGTTTATGTCTAAGTCTCTTTCTTTGACTGCAGGAAGATAACTTGCCACAGTTATGCAGTCTACCCAGGAAAAGATTGCATTCAATGACTGGTCCATCTAGGGGTTCAACAATATGATCCTTTTACCTCAAACAGAACAGAGACCATTCTAACTTCACAGCTCCAAGTGAGATCAGCTGAGGATCAATGCAGCTACATAGTAGTGAAAGGGGGAAACTGACATTTTGAGAACTCTTAGACACAGACTATAAATTAGCATTGCTCTCTGGGGACTAGAAACACCACTACGTCCACCCTCCACTAGAGTGTCGGGCTTCCCTTGTGGCTCGGCTGATAAAGAATTCACCTGCAATGTGGGTAGACCTGGGTTTGATCCCTGGGTTGGGACGATCCCCTGGAGAAGGGAAAGGCTACAGACTCCAGTATTCTGGAGAATTCCATGGACTGTATAATCCATTGCGTCACAAAGAGTCAGACACAACTGAGCAACTTTCACTTTCAACAGAAGGAATCCTAGCTCAGGTCTGGTTCACAGCAGGTCCACTGTGTCTATGGATCCAGCCAGTGGTGAGAGTCAGTGGTCCCTGAAAGTATCACTGAAAGAAACACACTTGCAGACACCAGAATTCCCAGTCTGGTTCACTGTCCTTTCAAATAAAATGCTTATTTTATTTTCAAATAATACAGAAGGAAAGAGCCAGTTGAAGCCTTAGATACTGCCTTCCTCCTGGTTCTTTCAAGATGTCATACAACAAACAGTGTCTGCTAACAGGGTGAACAGCAGAAATTAGTGTGAACTATAAAGATCTAAAGGATCCAGGGGAGATGATCCCCATCATGCCCCTATTTATTTCAGAAGATTGATTTCGAAAAAGCCCTATGGGACTCGGAACTTGACAGTAAACTATCACAAATATAATCAAGAGTAACCCCACGTGCAGCCACGGTGTGAAATATGGTATTCTAACTACAACCGATTAACACAGAGTTATGCATGCAGTCACTGAATTAGTTAATAGATTCTTTACTAACTCTGTTAAGAAGTAGGCTCAGAAGCCATTTATATTTACACAGGAAGAAAAACAACATACATTTATGGTCTTACACTATGGCTATATTAACTCTTGTCTTCTGTCATACTGAAGTCTGAAGAGAGCTGAATCATTCTGAAAGTTCTGAAAAACATGACATTTGTCTCCTATGTCAGTGAAATCAAATTAGTCAGGCCAGATGAGCAAGAAGAAAAAATGGGTTGGGTTGTGCAGTCAGCACATTCCACATGTATGAATCCTGCCCTGACCCATGTGCTAAGTGTCAAAGTGGTTACGGCAACCATAGGAACTAGATAATAAGACTCCACCCAAAGACTTTTAAGTTCATTGTTTTAAAAACACTCTGCTGTCTAAATCAGATTTCTAATCCTTATGCTACAATACTCTATTTTTAAGTGAGTAAACTGAAATATAAAAAGAATAATTTACAATCAGTAGTTTTTGTATGAGTAATCAGAACTAGATCTAACTTCCAAACATTTTTATATCTTGCATGACCTGTGAACACATAATCCTCATATTACAACAATCTTTATCAGTATGAATAGCCCTTTCTTTAAGACATTTCTATGCAAGCTGGCAGCACTGGGTATGGGTCAGTCCAAGTGCCTGGGATTGGGACTAGAGTGGTGAGGTGGAGAAGGCTACAGCAGTTGGACCTTGCCACATGTGAATCACGTCAAGAGATGCAGGCCAAACCAAACTGCCCCAGCTTGATGGGAAATGTTGCATTTTCAGTTCTCTCCACCAACTCAAGAAATCTTCATCAAGAAAGATGAGGGACCAGAAGCTGAGTCAATAATTGTCTAATTCCACATACCCTTTAGGAAGGAATGGTTGTGAACTACACCAAAGAGGAGCAAAAGCTGCTGCACCCTGCTCAGCAGGTCGTTTACAAAAATGTGATGCTTGATAAACAAAAGAACATGGACTCCTTGGGGAAACAGCTTTCCAAACAGAAGGAAATCCTCTACTTGGAATAGCCAAGGCTGATAGAGAGAACGAGTCACCAAAAGACCTGGCCAGATTCAGAGACCATAGCTGAAATTAAATCATTAATCTTCAATAATAGCACTTTTGAAGATAAATAATTCTATGACATTTAAATGGAAGAAACGGTAAGAAATGATTTCTAGTACCTATCATTAAAAGTCTGGAAATGTAAAGGCAAGTTGAACAATTATTGCAAGAACGAGGACAGACATTTCAGGCAAGCTGCATTCACCCAAAAGAAAGTACTTACTTAGGAGAGTCTATGGAAATGGTAAATATAGAGGAGATCGCATTCTCCCTGCTGAGCTATGCTTAGAAAATAGGTCTATAAATATGACTCAAGTGTTAAAAGTTTAAAATACAGTTTAACTTAGTGGACATAAGGATAGCTATGTAATTAAGAAAAAATAAATATAGCCAAATATCTTGTACAGTCATTTTGTTCAATTTGCAAGAACTCTAGCAGGAGATAACTGTACAAATGAGAGCAATATATTTTTTTTTTACTAATAGTACATCCCTTGGTACATCTGAGGGTATAAATAAAAACACAAGCCTAATGAATATAAACAACATAGGCATACCTCAGAGAAACTGCAAATTTATTTCCAGATCAATGCAAGAAAGCAAATTCTGTAACACAATAAGTCACATGAATTTTTTGTGCATATGCTGCTGTGTTGTGCTCCACTGAATCCAACTCTTTGTGATCCCATGCACTTCTCCATCCATGGGATTTCCCAGGCAATAATACTGGAGTAGGATGCATTTCCTTTTCTGGAGGATCTTCCTGACTGAGGGATCAAACCTGTGTCTTCTGCATCTCCTGCACTAGCGGGCAGATTCTTTACCTCTAGCGCTACCTTGGAAGCCCTTGGTACATATAATAGTCATGTTTACATTATTCTGTAAACTATTACATGTGCAATAGCACACAGTCTAAAAAAAATACATCCATTAAGTAAAAACTATTTTATTCCTTAAAAAATGCTACCACCATCTGAGCTTTCAGCAAGTCATAGTTTGTTCTTTTCTGGCTGGTTCAGTTCAGTGCAGTCGCTCAGTCGTGTCTGACCCTTTGCAACCCCATGAACTGTAGCATGGCAAGCTCCCTGTCCATCGCCAACTCCCAGAGATTACTCGAACTCATGTCCATTGAGTTGGTGATGCCGTCCAACCATCTCATCCTCTGTCATCCCCTTCTCCTCCTGCCTTCAATCTTTCCCAGCATCAAGGTCCTTTCAAATGAGTCAGTTCTTCATATCAGGTGGCCAAAGTACTGGAGTTTCAGCTTCAGCATCAGTCCTGCCAATGAATATTCAGGACTGATTTCTTTAGGATGGACTGGTTGGATCTCTTTGCAGTCCAAGGGACTCTCAAGAGTCTTCTCCAAAACCACAGTTCAAAAGCATCGATTCTTCTGCACTCAGCTTTCTTTACAGACCAACTCTCACATCCATACATGACTATTGGAAATACCACAGCTTTGACTAGAGGGACCTTTGTTGGTAAAGTAATATTTCTGCTTTTTAATATGCCATCTGGGTTGGTCATAACTTTTCTTCCAAAAAGAAAGTGTCTTTTAACTTCATGGCTGCAGTCACCATCTGCATTGATTTTGGAGCCCCCCAAAATAAAGTCCATCACTGTTTCTATTGCTTCCCCATCTATTTGTCATGAAGAGATGGGACCAGATGCCATGATCTTAGTTTTCTGGATATTGAGTTTTAAGCCAACTTTTTCACTCTCCTCTTTCACTTTCATCAAGAGGTTCTTTAGTTCTTCACTTTCTGCCATAAGTGTGGTGTCACTTGCATATCTAAGGTTACTGATATTTCTCCCAGCAATCTTGATTTCAGTTTGTGCTCCATCCAGCCCAGCATTTCTCATGATGTACTCTGCATATAAGTTAAATAAGCAGGGTGACAATATATAGCCTTGAGGTACTCCTTTGTATTCTTTGCAGCCAAAGATGGAGAAGTTCTATAGAGTCAGCAAAAACAAGACCAGGAGCTGACTGTGGCACAAACCATGAACTACTTATTGCCAAATTCAGACTTAAATGAAGAAAGCAGGGAAAACCACTAGACCTTTAAGGTATGACCTAAATAAAACCACTTATGGTTATACAGTGGAAGTGACAAATAGATTCAAGGGATTAGATCTGATAAAGTGTCTGATCAACTATGGATGGAGGTTTGTAACACCGTACAGGAGACAAGGATCAAGACCATCCCAAATAAAAAGAAATGCAAAAGAGCAAAATGGCTGTCTGAGGAGGACTTACAAATAGCTGTGAAAAGAAGAGAGGTGAAAAGCAAAGGAGTGAAGGAAAGATATACTCATTTGAATGCAGAGTTCCAAAGAACAGCAAAGAAAGATAAGAAAGTCTTCCTCAGTGATCAATGCAAAGAAACAGAGGAAAACAATAGAATGGGAAAGACTAGAGATCTCTTCAAGATAATTAGAGATATCAAGGGAATAGTTCATGCAAAGATGGGCTCAATAAAGGACATAAATGGTATGGACCTAACAGAAGCAGAAGATATTAAGAAGAGGTAGCAAGAATACACAGAAGAACTGTACCAAAAAACATCTTCACAACCCAGATAATCACGATGGTGTGATCACTCACCTCAAGCCAGACATCCTGGAATGTGAAGTCAAGTGGGCCTTAGAAAGCATCACTGATTCATGCAAAGATGGGCTCAATAAAGGACATAAATGGTATGGACCTAACAGAAGCAGAAGATATTAAGAAGAGGTAGCAAGAATACACAGAAGAACTGTACCAAAAAACATCTTCACAACCCAGATAATCACGATGGTGTGATCACTCACCTCAAGCCAGACATCCTGGAATGTGAAGTCAAGTGGGCCTTAGAAAGCATCACTGCGAAGAAAGCTAGTGGAGGTGATGGAACTGCACTTGAGCTATTTCAAATCCTAAAAGATGATGCTCTGAAGTGCTGCAATAAACATGCCAGCAAATTTGGAAAGCTCAGCAGTGGCCACAGGACTGGAAAAGGTCAATTTTCATTCCAGTCCCAAAGAGAGGTGATGACAAAGAATTCTAAAACTATTGCACAATTGCACTCATCTCACACACTAGTAAAGTAATGCTCACAATTTTCCAAGCCAGGTTTCAGCATTATGTGAACCATGAACTTCCAAATGTTCATGCTGATTTTAGAAAAGTCAGAGGAACCAGAGATCAAATTGCCAACATTTGCGGGATCATCAAAAAGCAAGAGAGTTCCAGAAGAACATCTACTTCTGCCTTATTGACTATGTCAAAGCCTTTGACTGTGGATCACAAGAAACTGTGGAAAATTCTTCAAGAGATGGGAATACCAGACCACCTGATCCACCTCTTGAGAAATCTGTATGCAGGTCAGGAAGCAACATTTAGAACTGGACATGGAAGAACAGACTGCTTCCAAATAGATAAAGCAGTATGTCAAGGATGTATATTGTCATCATGCTTATTGTTACTGGTGGAGAGTGATATATTTTGAGAATTAACCAAAATGTGAAACAGACAGGAAGTAAACAAATACTGTTGGGTAAAAATGGCATCGATAGACCTTGGGGAAGAGTTGCCACAAAACTTCAAAAAAAAAAAAAAAACCACGATACACTGAGGAATGATAAAATGAGAGATGCCTGAATGCGGTTGTTACCACACTGACATCACATAAATCATACTGGTGAGGAAGCTATGCATATAAAGAATGTGGAAGTCTGTAGAAAAGTCTTTAGCTGCTTCTATGCTTTTTCTGCACATTAGAGAACTCATACTGGAGACACACTGTATACACACAATCTGTGAGGAAAAATATTTTTCATATCTATAAGCTTATTAGATATACTATAACTCATACCAGAAAGAAACCTTAGGAAAGTCCTGAATGTGGAGAATCTTTCAGACAGAACACCTATTTCATTATGTATCAGAGAACTCATATATAAGAGGGTGTCTCTATGAATGAAATCAATGTGGGAACTCTTAAAAAACAGAGATTTCATCTCATTAGGCATAACAAAATTCACAATTGGATGAAACCATGAGTGCAGAAATTATGGAAAACAATTTGATTAAAACAGTCACCTTTTCTCACACCAGACAACCCATAAAGGAGGGAAGTTGTATGAATGCCATCAGTGTGGAAAACATTTTAGCCAAAGTTCTACCCTATTTTTCATTGAAAAATTCATACAGAAATTAATTATAAGAATGTTGTCAAATGTTGGAAAGACTTCATCCATAAGGAAAACCTTCCTGAGCATCAAATAACATATACTGAAAGAGTATGTAATCAATGCGGAATTTTCTTCAGCCAGAATTCTCTATTTGTACTTCTTAATTGCTTTAACATTATAAGGTACCAAAAGTCATATTATAGAAAACACTTACTAATATAATAAATATGAAAAATTAGTCACCAATAATTTTATTTTTTATCAAAGAAATTATTTTGGAGAGAAGCTCTTTAAGTTTTGTCTTTGTAGAAATATTTTAAACCAATAAATCAAGTTTTTACCCTACAATGCATTTGAGAACTGGTCTTGGAGAGAACGTGTGCACGTGCTCACTCACACTCTCTCTCTCTCTCTCTCTCTCTCTCACACACACACACACACACACACACACTTCAGTAAACAGAGACATCAGATTTTCTTCTTTTCAAAAATTGCATAAATTCATACAACTGTAACTGGCCTTGAAGCCATTCTAGTTGAAGTACAGTTGACCTGGACTTCCCAGGTGGTGCTAGTGCTAAAGAACCTGTCTGCCAATCAGCAGATGTTAGAGACACAGGTTCAGTCCCTGGGTTGTGAAGATCCCCTGGAGGCGGGCATGGAAACCCACTCCAGAACTCTTGCCTAGAGAATCCCACGGGCAGAGGAGCCTGGTAGGTTACAGTCCATACGATCATAAAGAGTCAGACACAACTGAAGTGACTTAGCACGCACACAAAGTTGACATACATAATGTTAACTTCATGTATGCTACATAGTGATTCAACATTTAAATACATTGAGACATCACATTTTTGTAACTATGTGTCACCACACAAAATTATTATACATTATTGACTGTCCTCTTTTCACTGAACTACACTCTCGTGACTTACTTATGTTATAACTGTAATTTTGTACCTCTCAATCTCCTTCACATATTTGCCCAACTCCTCACCCACTTATCTCTGGCATCCACCAGTCTGCTTGATATAAGGCTTTCTATTTTATTTTGGTTGCTTCTTTGTTTTATTATATTCCACACAGAAGTGAGATTACATGGCATTTGTTTTTCTCTGTCTGATTTATTTTACTTACCATAATAACCTCCATGTTTTCCAAGCGGCAAGATTTCATGCTTGTTTATGGCTAATATTCCATTTGAAACTATATAAACCACATATTGCATCTTTTTTATCCGTTCTTCTGCTGATGGACACAGCTTCCTGGTCTAAAGCATTCCTGACCAAATCTTACGCTTAGATTCTGAGAAAGAACCATTTAACAGGCAAGTTGTTGTTGAGAAGTGTTCCAGGTTCATTATCTTCTTCAGAGAGAATAAGAAATAAAAATGCCACTGTAGGGCATGTTGTTGCTGAGAAGGCCAAGAACTGTATATAGTTCTTACAATAAAAGTAGGAAAACAATATTCCAGGGAGTTAATAAGCAACTGTTTATGTGACTGCTTCCCTTTTGAGATACTTAATAGGTTTTAATATATGTGTCTTCTCTAAACCACATTCTGGTTAGCAACAAGGAAATGCAAGGCAACAAACAGAAATATATACTATTCTTAGCATCTATTTTAAATATATCTCCATATGGATAAGGATTGAATAAACACCTACAGATTAATGAACAGAAATGATTTAGTAAATAAAGATATTATAAAGAAGTTTCTTTTTATAGTTTATTCAGAACTCCTGTAATAATATTTTGAATAAAAATGTAAATATTTTTAAAAAGGATATCTAGTTTGTCTATAATAAGGTCAAGGAAGCTTGGATACAACTTGCTAAGAAACTGTCCTGGGAATTATGTTGTTTTAGGTTACAGTGTACTAGTCTCCGAGACATGGTTTTAAAACTCCTGAGAATTTGACAACCAGGTAATTATCTTCAATTTGGGACCTAGAGGAAACAATAGACAGCTCATGGAAAGGTGTCATTTGAGTGGGAACATGTACTTGGATAACATATATAGTGGTGGTGGCGGTGGTTTAGTCACTAAGTCGTGTCTGACTCTTGCAACCTTGTGGACTGTAGCCCACTAGGCTCCTCTGTCCACGGGATTTTCCAGGCGAGAATACTGGAGTGGATTGCCATTTCCTTCTTCATACACAGTAATTGTGCTCAAATGATAAACATAACATTGCAAAAGCTGCCCCACCACCACCATTCTCAAAGGTCTTTAATCTTCAAAAGCAAAACATAGTTAAGAGTAGAGACTTGAGCCTGACTGCCCAGGTTAAAATCCCACCTCTTCCCCTAACTAGCTGGGTGACCTTGGCCACGTGCCTGAATTACACATCTCCCTGTTTCTTAAAACAGTACTGACTGTGCAGGCTTATTGTATCAAATCAGTTAACACACAAATGGTTTAGAATAATGTTTGACATGTGTTAAGTGCTTATAATTACTATATATGTTTATTATTATTATTGCCCTTGTTATTATTGTTCAGTCACTAAATCGTGTCCAACTCTTTGCATCCCCATAGGCTGCAGCATGCCAGGCTTTGCTGTCCCTCACTAGTTCTTGGAGTTTGCTCAAATTCATGTTCACGGAGTCAGTGATGCTATCTAAACCATCTCATCCTCTGCCACCCTTTTCTCCTTTTTCCTAGTCTAATTTAAACCTGCTTGAGTACTTACTTCACTCTCAGTCACACATGTTCTGCCCTTTTGCCTAAATCAGGAGTTATTAACTCGGGAGATCTCTCACTCCTTTTGGGTACACACATTCACTTCTGAAAATAAATAAACCACTTTTAAGATTTTTTTAAAAGGAAAAAAACTTCTCTAATTACACAAAAGTATTGTTTTACCATTTTATCATTTCAGTGTATTAATAATTAAAGTGTTGAAAGTGTTGATGCAGTTACGATACCAAGCCAGCTGCTAAGAAAAAAGTCAACAGAGTAGAATTAAAGAAGATTCTTGTCTTTCATGCAATATCTGGAGTGAATGCAGTTCATAATTGCTATAGTTACTCCATGGATCAGGCTCCTTCTATCTTATGACTCAGTAAGTAGCTTCTATTTTGTCCTCTAAATCCTTCCCATAACAGTCCAGCCTGTGGGTAGCAGGCAAGGAGAACAGGAGGCATGCCTCATCTCTCTAAGCACAGGGTGAAGAAGTTGCACACACCACAGTCTACACTTTATTGAACATAACGTAGTCAATGATCATGTCTAGATGCAAGGGAGGCTGGGGTATGTGTTGCTGCTGCTACTGCTAAGTTGCTTCAGTCATGTCCGACTCTGTGCGACCCCATACATGGCAGCCCACCAGACTCCCCCATCCTTGGGATAACCTATGTCTAATTCAGGGATTCCATTTTTTCCAACTGGAAAAGACCCTGATGTTGGGAAAGACTGGAGGCAAAAGAAGGGGGTGGCAGAGGATGAAATGGCTAGATAGCATCACCAACTCAGTGGACATGAAGCTGAGCAAACTCTGGGAGACAGTGAAGGACAGGGGAGCCTGGTAGGCTGCAGTCCATGGGGTTGCAAAGAGTTGGACATGACTTAGAGGCTGAACAACAACAACAAACAATTCTTACCAAAGAAAGAATATGAGAATCCATATGGGGGCTAAAATGTTGTCTCTGAAATAGCAGTATTCTCTGTAGCCCAATTTAAATGTCATATAGATATTTGGAACTAGAGAAAAATGTGAATCTGTGTAATCTATTACATTCATATTGATGTTATACACTTTAAACAATGGGGCTTTCCAGGTGACGCTACTGGTAAAAAAACAAACAAACAAACAAAAAGAAACCTTGCCTGCCAATGCAGGTGACATAAGACACAGGTTCAATCCCTGGGTCAGGAAGATCCCCTGGAGGAAGAAATGGTAACCCACTCCAGTATTCTTGCCTGGAGGATCCCATGGACAGAGGAGCCTGGTGAACTACAGTCCATAAAGTGGTAAAGAGCCAGACACAACTGAAGTAATTCTACATGTACTTTAAAAAATAATTTATAATGGAAACATAGCTACAGTGTTGCATATATGATATCTTAGCATTCATCCAGACATGGATGATAATGCCAGCCTAGTAATCTTCTAGGATTAGCCGACATATTGTTACTAAAACAACCACATTCAAGTAGGCACTCAATATAGGTTCATTTTCTTTCCTTTTATCTTCCTTCTGTACATTCCTGAACTGTTCTAATTAAACAGAACCATTATCTTATGCTCCAATTGAAGGATAATTGGCTCCTCTGTTTAGAGTAAACTGATGGTCCTGAGTCTTTTAATTGACAGCTACTTGCTTCATATTCCAATGCCCACGTGTCTGAAATTGTCAGTCCATCCAGAACTCAAGGAAAGAAGAAAGTCAAAGAAATATGCCTGGTAGGCCACTTGAACTCTAAATACCTGCCAAATATTTTCCTTGTGTGACTCACAGAATTTAAGAACTGACCCATCTTCATTCTGAGTCCCATGAAAAATGCACCCCCTTAGTGTCATCATGAAATAGCTCTAAACATATTATGTAATCCTACCAAGTCACTGAAGCCTAGTTGAGCATATCCATAAAAAGCCAGGTGAACTTGCTTATATCTTTTATGCCATAGAAGAGACTTGTAATGGCAAGATTTATCTTCTAATCTCAGAAATCTCTTCACTTAATGGAACTAACAAATTCATTTTGACCCACCCATTCCCTTTATCCAAAAGAATTTCTTTCAACTGCTTCACTTACAAGAAGAATGTCATATTTACAGATTCTCATGCCAAGAAAGCCACTGTGTGCTACGTCTCTTAATCTCAAGAGGTTTAGACTGGCTTTGCTGGACTTGACCTATAAATTCAACTGATGCATTGCAACTACTACAGCTATCTTTTTCTATTTTAATAATTTTATAAAAAGAATTTTAAATTAAGTAGTCTCTTTTTATTATTTAATATTTCCAAATATTTTATGCTGATAAAATTTTGACTTTCTGATAAACGTACAGAGTTGACCTAGCAAGAGACATAGACACAATGTACTATTTCCAGATAGTTCTGCAATACTGTGAAGCTTATGAAATAATTTCTATTATAAAATAACATTTTTCCAATATGGACATCAATAGTGATCTGTTCATTTGTCAACCAAGTATGAAACTAAAAAAAATGTTCAACCATGTTGATGGAAGCAGTTAAATTATTGAAAACAAGTTGGCAGAGGGAAAATGGCCAATAGCAGGCAATCAAAATAACTGCCCATAAATAAAAAGAGAGCATTTATAAATGGTTGAAAAGGAATTAGAAAATTTTAAAAACACAGGAATTCTAATTTTTAAATGGCAAAGTATACATAAAACTATTTTGATATTCATTAAGTTTACTGAACTCCACCAAATATGTTCTTTAGTAGCATATTAAGGACATAAATGCATCATGATAAAAAAAGACATTAAAATATAAAAGAAATGTTTCTTCTTTTGACTAACTTACTAGGATATAGTGAGATTAACTTTTTGAAATGAATAGATGTATGTATAAGATTTCCAAAGTTATTGTTTTTTTTATGTTCATGAATCACACATTTTATCAACATATTTCAACTTGTTCTCTTTTTTTGTGTGGTAAAACCAGATACATTCCTGTCTCTTATACACATCTCTGGAAAAGACCCTGATGTTGGGAAAGACTGGAGGCAAAAGAAGGGGGTGGCAGAGGATGAAATGGCTAGATAGCATCACCAACTCAGTGGACATGAAGCTGAGCAAACTCTGGGAGACAGTGAAGGACAGGGGAGCCTGGTAGGCTGCAGTCCATGGGGTTGCAAAGAGTTGGACATGACTTAGAGGCTGAACAACAACAACAAACAATTCTTACCAAAGAAAGAATATGAGAATCCATATGGGGGCTAAAATGTTGTCTCTGAAATAGCAGTATTCTCTGTAGCCCAATTTAAATGTCATATAGATATTTGGAACTAGAGAAAAATGTGAATCTGTGTAATCTATTACATTCATATTGATGTTATACACTTTAAACAATGGGGCTTTCCAGGTGACGCTACTGGTAAAAAAACAAACAAACAAACAAAAAGAAACCTTGCCTGCCAATGCAGGTGACATAAGACACAGGTTCAATCCCTGGGTCAGGAAGATCCCCTGGAGGAAGAAATGGTAACCCACTCCAGTATTCTTGCCTGAGGGATCCCATGGACAGAGGAGCCTGGTGAACTACAGTCCATAAAGTGGTAAAGAGCCAGACACAACTGAAGTAATTCTACATGTACTTTAAAAAATAATTTATAATGGAAACATAGCTACAGTGTTGCATATATGATATCTTAGCATTCATCCAGACATGGATGATAATGCCAGCCTAGTAATCTTCTAGGATTAGCCGACATATTGTTACTAAAACAACCACATTCAAGTAGGCACTCAATATAGGTTCATTTTCTTTCCTTTTATCTTCCTTCTGTACATTCCTGAACTGTT
>SJYC01129873.1:0-15755 GCA_006408675.1 Madoqua kirkii | reverse complement strand
GGCTCAGAAATGCTCATTCCATCTGGCTTGTGCTAGTGTACAATGGCGCTAAGACTGGAATCTAGGGGTTCTGCTCCAAAGTTCAAGACATACAAAAAATGAAAGTCAAACAATACATACACAAAGGAAAACTAAGTTCTGCTGCTTAAGTTTGCAAAACTCAACATAAAGAATTCTAAACAAAATAATTATTTTAACTGAATCTTTTTTTTTATGTCAGATAATATTACAGTCCATTTTGTAATACTAAATTTCTTTCTTTCAACATTGAAAGACTAAAGACAATAGCCTATACAGGGGAATGAAAATGGGGGCTGATGCTGGCAAAAAGAAATTGCAGCAGGCTGACAAACAATAACAATACTAAGAATGTACACACAATACATAGTACTTTCAGTCTAAAGTGTTGAGTATATTTCAGTTACAGAAACATAAAACAGAGTTTTTAAAGGGTAAAGACATAAAGAAGTTGGAAGGCCAGGAAGTTTTCAGTTAAATGGCTGCAGTCCATGGGGTCGCTAGGAGTCAGATACGACTGAGTGGCTTAACTTTCACTTTTCACTTTTATGCACTGGAGAAGGAAATGGCAACCCACTCCAATGTCCTTGCCTGGAGAATCCCAGGGACTGTGGAGCCTGGTGGGCTGCCATCTATGGGGTCGCACAGAGTCGGACACAACTGAAGCGACTTAGTACTAGTAGTAGTAGTTTTCTAGAACTATGAAAAATTATCATAAGTACCAGATCAAATACTCCATAAAGATCATAAAGATCAGGGAAATGCAAATTCCAGATATTCTCAAAGGTACCATTCCAATAAACTGAGGCACTAAGCACTGTGCTATCTATTCAGTCAACTCCTAAGCCCTAGGAACTAGGGCTAGATATTGGGAAACCACTCTGTTATTAAGCACATTGTCTAGAATAAACTTCCAAAGTTGAAAATGTTGACAAAACACACATAGATAAGCACAATTAAAATTTTAGATTTAACACCTAGCAAAGAAATATTGCTTTAGGCCATGTTTCATGAACATTTTACAAGGTACAAAATCACAAGCAAATAAGCTAAAACCCTTTGATTGATACATTAAAAGTACACATTTAACACACCAGTTAGAAAGCTGTTAAGGAAAAAGTACCAATTTCCTACTCTCCAGACAGCATTAAGATGCCTAAAGAAGGTTCTTTGGTCTAACCTGTGGAAGTAGAAAATTTTTGCAATACTAAAAAATATTCAGAAAAAAAAATCATTGAAGACTTAAATGGGGTATAAAAACTACACAAAGCAAACTCGTAGAATGAAACTTTTTAAAACTTATTTGATAATATTCAAGAAAATGGATTCATTTATATATTTACCGTGAAAATGTTTTTAGCTTCACTGTAATGAAATCATCTATTTATGGAATGCTTCCCTTGTCCAAAGCAAGTAGCATTTAAACCATACTTTAGGGCCTCTAGTGTGAAAGATTACAAAAAGAATGCAATGAAGATTAGTGGGGAAGACGTACAGTGTGGCTATTCCAAATGGAGAAAAAGTCAGCTCAAGAGCAAAACTTTGTTTCTGTTCTATTCATTTGAAGGACATTTATTGCACTTACACTGTGCCAAGTACTCTTGTATGTGCTTTACAAATATTAAGCTTTTGAGTCTCACAGCAACCCTAGGAGGTAAGTTGTATTATCATGTCCATTTCACAGATGAGACAATCAAGGCACAGACAGACTCAAAACTTGCCCAAGAAAATAAGTGGCAGAGCTAGGACCCAAACAGTCCACACTCCCAACCACTAGAATGTGCTGGCCACTTTGAATGGTCCAAGCCTGCCCTCTATTTGATGTGCATTTCTGCATTCCCTCTTTATCTTACATTTCCTTTTGTGATACTGGCACAATGATTATTTCATCAACCAATCTTTATATAGGCTCTTAGGGAACAGCAGGCAAAAGCACACATTGTTCCTGTCCTCATGGAGGTTGTAGTCTGCTGGGGAAGACAGGATTACAAAATAATTACACAAATGAGAGTGAAATTGCTAATTAGGGTTAAGTGCTATGAGAACAATGTAGGTTCTTTCAAAGCACAGGACAAGGAACCTGATATGGTCTCAGCAGTCAGGGAAGGTTTCCTTGAAAAGTGATATCAAGCAGGAGCACTAAACGCTTTGTCATTAACCAGATGAAGAAGCAAGGGGGCTGGAAATTTATAATTCCTCTAATTTCCATGCAGTGAGGCCAGCTGAGGAGTTCCTTGCTGCAGGAGTGAGAAGACAGATTGCTCTAATCCAGATCTTAGGGATTTCCAGATGCTGTCTAGCAAAGGTGTCCATACAAGTATAATGAGATGACAGGACCAGATAAGTTGGGGCTAACACAGGCCCTCTTTGGGGACAGGCAGTGCTTAGAGGCCTCCTTGTCTCTTCCTCTCCTAATAAAGCACCCCCTCCTCAACTACTTACTATGTTGCGGATAAAAGTAGGAGGGAATTATGAATAATGCTGAGGGATATTTGTGAAAGATTCGTTCTTTCACAAATATCTAGAATTGACATTCTAGAATTGACATTCACTGCTAGAATTGACATTAACTACTTCCATGGCACAAACGCATCTTGCAAGGTCAAAAAGGTTTACTGTGAATTAACTTACACAATTCTATCCCAAGGACCCAGGATGTTCTGTTACTTCTACAAATGGAATGGGCCTTTTCTAGGCCTCTCTGACTTCCTAAACACCCTCTTGAAATGTGAAGACCAACAGGATTTACAAGGAAAGTAAAAGTTTGAACAGTGATGCACACAGCAGAAAGGCCACTTCCTGCCGTGTGCACGCCTCACTCCTATTAATATATTTCTCCATAGCGTTGGTTCTGTTTTCTAATAACAGCACAACACTGCTGACTCACATTCACCATATGGTCCTCTTGGACTCCCAGGTCTCTGTCTGCTGTACTTGTGCCTGCCTGGTTAGTCTTTTCTTAACCGTTCTCTGTGAAATTAGTTGGATGTTTTCATGCCTACAAGAGCCTTGGGTATATCCTTATTGATTCTGATTTTGGTTTCAGCACATCACTTCTCTAAATTACACCATTTTCAAGCATGCTACACTTTTTCGGGTCCCCATAAGGCCTCCCCTGACTTACTTCAAGGGCCTCCTAACTGATTTCTCTGCCACCACCTTTCCCAATGATGATCCTCTCCTTGCACAGTCATCATGTCACGCTTCAGACAACAGAACACAATAATTAGACAGCTTCCCCTTATGGAAAAATGAAGCTCCAATCCTTTAGACTAACATTCAAAAGCCTCTGTGTCTGCACCCAACCTTTTTCCTCCCAAATTTTGACTCCACGGAGCCTAAATATCAAGCACACAAGACTCCTCAGCTCTCCACAACATTCTCTGAGCTCCACTGGTTTGTTCATGCTCTCTGTTTTTCTAGAATGCTACCAATCCCAGCCCTACCCTTTATTTATACTCTGTAAATCTTTTCAATGTTAAGGCCATATTCTATGTTTTCCCCAATAGCCCCATTCAACATGCCCCAGCATCCACTGTGCCTCCATAGTACTTTGCATCACTATTCCAAACCAGTAGTTCCTCAAGGATTCTAAGGGTCACTAAACACGATGGTTGGAATACAGGACTGGCCTGTTCAAGTTCTGGGGGAAAATAAGTGGCAAATAGGAAAAAATTTAATAATTGTAGATTATAAAATTAGCACAAGGTTTTCAAAAATAAACCTCTTTTTGATACCTTTTGGTTCCAAGTACATAAACTTTTTCAAATAATCTTCTTTAACTGACTACTGCTGTAATGTCATTCTTTCAGAAGCTGATAAAGTCACAATTTGCAGGTTATAAAATTTTTAATTTTTGTGGCTCTAGTGGTAAAGAACCCACCTGACAATGCAGGAAATATAAGAAACTCAGTTTTGATCCTTGGGTTGAGGAGATCCCCTGGAGTAGGAAACGGCAACCCATTCCAGTATTCTTGCCTGGAAAATTCCACAGAGGAGCATGGCAAGAGGTTATAGCCCATGGGGTCACAAAGAGTTGGATATGACTGAAGTGACTTCGCATGCATGTATACATACATTGTTAGGTTTTTACACATTATCCTTGTGTTTAAAACATGTCTTCATGACTCTGGTCTTATACCTGGATACTGAATAAATGGAGTTTAAATAGCAGCTCTCTCTCTTATTATGAACATGGTCACCTATTTTTTTCTACCAAAAGTTGAATCAGTAATTCTTATATTATCTTACTGAATGAAGCTGAACTAAACCATGCACATGAAAAATGATCCTACATTTAGAATCTAGGGTATAAAATTATACTCTATTATCTAAAATCTTACTGGTATCAAAGTAAGTTGTATGCACAACTTCCTATGGAGAGGAAAAGAAAGACATACTAAATGTGTTGAACAAAATGATTATATTTTTCTAGAATGTAAAAATGACATGAATATTTATGGTATAAATGTAAAAGTGGTTCTGATGGTTCCCAAGTTCTATTTTCATGTGGTGTGGCCAGCAAATAGTCTTAGGTGCTGAAGGAGCCCTTGAATTTGAGCAAGAGTGATTTCCAATCACCAAACTGGATTTCGATTAGGAAAAAAACACCTTAATTGCCCTGCCAGAAGCCAGTGCTCTTCTACTCAGGTTGAATTTTCCTATGGTGAAATATGTGATTCCTCTCACTGTTGGAAAATGTAGGAAAAAATCCCAAACACAGTCACTGGAACCATAAGAACAAAAGGATAACATCAATAAACGTGATGCAAGGACATAAATAGTACTCTGAGAAACCATATGGCAAAATCTCAGAAGAAGAGAAATCTGGGGGAAAACATTGGGAAACAAAGTAGGCTTTTTAGTATTAGGTTCTAATTTCTAGAAATAGTAGTCATTTCATGGTAAGGCAGATTTGGTGAATCAAACAGGTCAAATCACTTGGTAAAGGAGTTATTTTCTCAATTTACCAACAGAACCACTTTCGCCAGCAGAACCAGTAGAGTTTTCTGAACCCCGTATGTGCACATAAAAAGGGCAGAGACATTGTAGGAAAGAATGGCCAAATCAGTCAACAAAGACAAAGTGAGATGAGCAACGTTTAAGAATCCCAGGTGAAGAACAAAAGGCAATATGAAGATTAAGAGACACAAGTGAACTGCCATTAAAAACCATGGGGCCAATGGAAGGAGGAGAGAATGAGCCAAAAGCAAATGTGTATACACACCACCTTTTCCACCATGCAAACAAACACACACATCTTCCTTATACTTAGATATATATGTGTGTGTGCGTGTGTGTAGATAGATATAGATATATTTAATTACTCAGTAAACCTTGCTATAATTTTCATTCATATTGAAAATTTTATTAGTCAAAAATATTTGTCACAATTTTGGAATTTTAAAATGGTACTGTCTTTACTCCATTGTATGTTCTTGCCTCCTTTGTCGAAGATAAGGTGTCCATATGTGTGTGGATTTATCTCTGGGCTTTCTATTTTGTTCCATTGATCTATATTTCTGTCTTTGTGCCAGTACCATACTGTCTTAATGACTGTGGCTTTGTAGTAGAGCCTGAAGTCAGGCAAGTTGATTCCTCCAGTTCCACTCTTCTTTCTCAAGATTGCTTTTGCTATTCGAGGTTTTTTGTATTTCCATACAAATCTTGAAATTATTTGTTCTAGTTCTGTGAAAAATATTGCTGGTAGCTTGATAGGGATTGCATTGAATTTGTAGATTGCTTTGGGTAGTATACTCATTTTCACTATATTGACTCTTCTGATCCATGAACATGGTATACTTCTCCATCTATTAGTGTCCTCTTTGATTTCTTTCATCAGTGTTTTATAGTTTTTGATATATAGGTCTTTAGTTTCTTTAGGTAGGTATATTCCTAAGTATTTTATTCTTTTCATTGCAATGGTGAATGGAATTGTTTCCTTAAACTCCAGTTCCATTCTTCTTTCTCAAGATTGCTTTGGCTATTTGAGGTTTTTTATATTTCCATACAAATCTTGAGATTATTTGTTCTAGTTCTGTGAAAAATACTGTTGGTAGCTTGATAGGGATTGCATTGAATCTGTAGATTGCTTTGGATAGTATACTCATTTTCACTATATTGACTCTTCCAATCCATGAACATGGAATATTTCTCCATCTATTGGTGTCCTCTTTGATTTCTTTCATCAGTGATTTATAGTTTTCGATATATAGGTCTTTAGTTTCTTTAGGTAGATATATCCCTAAGTATTTTATTCTTTTTGTTGCAATGGTGAATGGAATTGTTTCCTTAATTTCATTTTCTACTTTCTCATTATTAGTGTATAGGAATGCAAGGGATTTCTGAGTGTTGATTTTATATCCTGCAACAATTTTTTAACCATGGTTAGTTAGTTCCTTCTCTCCCAAAGTCTACAACTGAATGGGGAAAACAAAACATTTGTGAAAGGATAAAATCAACTGATGTAGTCTTCTAAAAATAAGTAATAATACTCAAATCTGACAAGGATGCGGGGACATTAAGTGTGGAATTTACATTGGAGCAACCATTTTGGAAAAATGTTTAATATCTGCTAAAACTGAACACATGCCTGCCTTATGACCCCCAAACTCCACTTTTTAGAAGTTCTCCAATAGAAATAAATACATATGTTTACCAAAGACATGTGCTAATACGTGTATGCAGGCATACATGAAGTCACGCCAGTCATGTCCAACTCTTTGTGACTCCATGAAAGTAGTCCACCAGACTCCTCTGTTGATGGGATTCTCTAGGCAAAAAACCAGGGTGGGGTGCTGTGCTCTCCTCCAGGGGACCTTTCCGACTCAGGGATCAAACCCACATCACTTACATCGCCTCCTGCATTGGCAGGCAGGGTTGTTTGTTTGTTTGTTTTACCACTAGTGCCACCTGGGAAGCCCCAATATGTGTATAGTAGCACTATAGATAATAGTCCTAAACAGGACTCAAACCATATCTACCCAGGTAGGAAACAGAACAATACTTATCTTTGGTGGGGAATGATTGAGCAGGCACCCAGGGGCAAGATTCTGACTGTGGGCTGCTCTGTTTCTTGATTTTGGAGAAACTGTGCTCAGTTAATGAAAATCCATCAGTATGTCCAGTTATGGTGTAAGTATTTTTTCTGTATGTATATTATATTTTAGCATGCTTTTCTAAAAAATATCCATGTTCTAAAATAACTTAAAAATCTAGTTGAATCGAAGTAAAAATAACACCCAAAATATGAACTGCAGCAGAAGGCAGCCCACGGCCAGGCCACAGACTGCAAGCATCTGGAGGCTTGAAGAGCTGTGTTTCCAGTGAGACCAAAGCACTCCAGAAGGGGCACCGTATCAAAATCGGTCACACCAGCTAGAGCTTGTGAAGATGGAGGGGCCTGGGGGGTTCACCTGACTGGAATGATGAACCTTGGGTGACACAGGAACTCTGAGACCCAATGTAAGTTCTGGTTCTGGACTGACTGAGAATCTCTGGGAACTCAGATGGAGGCAACTGCGAAACCACCAGAGAGAAAAGAACCAGAGAAAGAGGGAAATCAATAAAGTACCTCTAAGCAACCTCCCTGGCAGCCCAGGGGCCAAGACGCCACGCTCCCGATGCCGGGGCCCAGGCTCAGTTACTCGTTGTGCCACACACATGCCACAGGGATTCACATGCTGCAGCGAAGAGTCTTCATGCCCCCAGTGAAGATCCTAGTACCGCAATCGAGACCCCAGGCAGCCAAATAAATACATAATCTTAAGATTTACCTTTAAGACAAATCTAGATTATAAAATTTCAAAAGCAAATGACAAACTAACACAAATAAAATAGCTAACACCAAACAAGTAGGAGATGAAATAATTCTTGACAAAATAGAAAAGTTATTTTCAAGTGATTTTTAAAAAGTATGTTTCTGGCCTCTGAGAGACAGAGTAGAAAGTTCATAAAATTCTCTTTAATATTAATAGTGAACTTGAAGGGGGAGAAGAATCAAAAACAATTCCGTTCACCATTGCAACGAAAAGAATAAAGTACCTCGGAGTATACCTACCTAAAGAAACTAAGGACCTATATATCGAAAACTATAAAACACTGATGAAAGAAATCAAAGACGACACTAATAGATGGAGAAATATTCCATGTTCATGGATCGGAAGAGTCAATATAGTGAAAATGAGTATACTACCCAAAGCAATTTACAGATTGAATGCAATTCCCATCAAGCTACCAACAGTATTTTTCACAGAACTAGAACAAATTATCTCAAGATTTGTATGGAAATACAAAAAACCGCGAATAGCAAGGGCAATATTGAGAAAGAAGAATGGTACGGGAGGAATCAACCTGCCTGACTTCAGGCTCTACTACAAAGCCACAGTCATTAAGACAGTATGGTACTGGCACAAAGACAGAAATATAGACCAATGGAACAAGATAGAAAGCCATGAGATAAACCCACACACATATGGACACCTTATCTTCGACAAAGGAGGCAAGAACATACAATGGAGTAAAGACAGTCTCTTTAACAGGTGGTGCTGGAAAAGCTGGTCAACCATTTGCAAAAGAATGGAACTAGACCACTTTCTAACACCACACACAAAAATAAACTCAAAATGGATTAAAGATCTAAACGTAAGACCAGAAACTATAAAACTCCTTGAGGAGAACATAGGCAAAACACTTTCGGACATATATCACAGCAGGATCCTCTATGATCCACCTCCCAGTATACTGGAAATAAAAGCAAAAATAAACAAATGGGACCTAATTAAAATCAAAAGCTTCTGCACAACAAAGGAAACTATAAGTAAGGTGAAAAGACAGCCTTCTGAATGGGAGAAAACAATAGCAAATGAAGCAACTGACAAACAACTAATCTCAAAGATATACAAGCAACTTATGCACCTCAACTCCAGAAAAACAAATGATCCAATCAAAAAATGGGCCAAAGATCTAAACAGGCATTTCTCCAAAGAAGACATACGGATGGCTAACAAACACATGAAAAGATGCTCAACATCACTCATTATCAGAGAAATGCAAATCAAGACCACAATGAGGTACCACTTCACACCAGTCAGAATGGCTGCGATCCAAAAATCTACAAGCAATAAATGCTGGAGAGGATGTGGAGAAAAGGGAACCCTCTTACACTGTTGGTGGGAATGCAAACTAGTACAGCCATTATGGAAAACAGTGTGGAGATTCCTGAAAGAATTGCAAATAGAGCTGCCTTACGACCCAGCAATCCCACTGCTGGGCATACACACTGAGGAAACTCGAATTGAAAGAGACACGTGTACCCCAATGTTCATTGCAGCAATGTTTATAATTGCCAGGACATGGAAACAACCCAGATGTCCATCAGCAGATGAATGGATAAGAAAGCTGTGGTACATATACACAATGGAGTATTACTCAGCCCTCAAAAAGAATAAGTTTGACGCAGTTCTAATGAGATGGATGAAACTGGAGCCGATTATACAGAGTGAAGTAAGCCAGAAAGAAAAACACCAATACAGTATACTGACACATATATATGGAATTTAGAAGACAATAATGATGACCCCGAAAGTGAGACAATATAAGAGACACAGAGGTATAGAACGGACTGTTGGCTTCAGAGGGAGAGGGAGAGGGTGGGAAGATCTGGGAGAATGACAACGAAACATGTATACAATCATATGGGAGATGAAGCACCAGTCTATGTTCAATACAGGATACAGGATGTTTGGGGCCGGTGTATGGATGAACCAGGGGGATGGGCAGGGAAGGGAGGTGGGAGGGGGCTTTAACATGGGGAGATCATCTACACCTGGGGCTGATTCATGTCAATGTATGGCAGAACCAATACAGTACTGTGAAATGGGAAAAAAAAAAAAACAGTTGAATACAAAGCATGATGGACAAAGAACAGAAAATATGCAAAACATACAAGATACTTCTTTACGTCCCCCAAACAGAAACAATTCCAATAAATGTCCATCAACTGGTAGATATGTATTATATTATATCCATAAAACAGAATACTACCCAACAGTAAAAAGAAACAAAGTGTCACAACATGGATGAACCTTAGAGATATTATGATAAATGAAAGAAACTGGATGTAAAAGACTGTATAGAGTATGATTCCATTCCTGTCTCTTATACACATCTCCAGGTAGGAAACAGAACAATACTTATCTTTGGTGGGGAATGATTGAGCAGGCACCCAGGGGCAAGAGGTAGATATGTATTATATTATATCCATAAAACAGAATACTACCCAACAGTAAAAAGAAACAAAGTGTCACAACATGGATGAACCTTAGAGATATTATGATAAATGAAAGAAACTGGATGTAAAAGACTGTATAGAGTATGATTCCATTCATAAACAATTTCTGAAAACAAACAAACAAAAAATTAAAGAGACAGAAATTTTAGATTTTCCTTACCAGGATATCTGATTCATTTGTCAACTTTTTGCCAGTACTTCTGCAAGTCTTCTGAAGGGCCTATTTGGAATATGGTGGCATATAAATAAAGGACAAAATACGTGTATATATGTGGTTTCTGAGTGAAAGTGAAAGTCACTCAGTCGTGCCCAACTCTTTGCGACCCCGTGAACTATACAGTCCGTGGAATTCTCTAGGCCAGAATACTGGAGTAGGTAGCCTTTTCCTTCTCCAGGAGATCTTCCCAACCCAGGGATCAAACCCAGGTCTCCCACATTGCAGGCGGATTCTTTACCAGCTGAGCCACAGGGAGGCCAGACTGCTGGACAGGGAAGCAAATACAGGGTAGGAGAGAGCAGGAGAGGGGGGAGAATATTGGTTATTATTTATCTCTTAAGGTCCCATAGGAAGAGGCATTGTCTCTCTGTACTTCAGAACTTCATCTTTCAAGGCTTGTGTGAAAAAAAATGTTCTTTTACCTTGATTCTCATGTAGACTCATACAAGCAGTCTGACTGCCTTCCCCAGTGCTAAACACTTGTGTTGGGAAGGGAGTTTTGATTCAAAAGAAACCATTAGCTTGCCTGATTGAATTTTTCCTCTTTATATTTTTTGTGTAGTCACTGCCTCAAAATGCTGGATTTGCTCCACTTGGATGAGTTTAATCTGGAGCAAACACATTCAGGGTTGGCCGCATCTTTGGATTCAGTAACAAAAATAGCCATATTTAATCTGGGCATGATTCAAGATAATGTTCTCCTGCTTTCCTTTTAAGTCCATCAGGGACTGGCTTTAAGGCATCTAACCTAGAGGTTTCTTCCTATGACTATAGTCTTGTAATTTAGGAATTAAACCAAATTGATTTCCATGCAGTGCCCATAGAGAATTTACTTTCTGTCCAAGTCCAATTGAGTCCAGAGTTTTGATATCTGGGACTGGAACTAGGACCTTGCAAGCACCCAACAATTAAGAACAGAACTCTTTATCCTAATAAATAAATAATAAGACCAACAACAACAACAACAACAACAAATAATAATAAGACCAAAAACAAACAAACAAACAAACAAACAAAAACTCCACATTCTCTTTGAAGTATTGTGTAAAAATCCTCATGGGATGGTTGTAAAGATTTGTGAAATATCAAAGATCTTTGAGTTTGGAGAGTTGGCATTGTAACAGTACAAAATTCTGCTCTTTCATCCTTCTTTTCTTAATAACCCTGTTATATGACCTTCTAAAGGGTTTGTTCCCTTAAAGAGTATTAGATGATTTGCAATAGTCTGTAATAAAACTTGGAAAAGATAGCTACAGCACTGGTTTAATAATTATGAGAATCATTTTTAGATGAAATTTTCCAATGAAATGTTCATATAATTAATTGTAAACCCTGGAATAATGCTTTGTCCAAAAGTACAAATGTCCCTTTATGTATCTAGTGTGGGTCAGCATTCCTGCCCCTTGGGTCTCCTTAAGCCTTGTCACTTGGGACGTGCATGCCCTTAGTCTTTGACTGGCCTCATGAATATAAGCATAAATGTTATGGCCTTATTATTGGAAGTAGAGATCCCTTCCTGGCTGGGACTTCCCTTTCAGCTCCAGGAAGTATGACCCCACATTCTCCCAGCTGACAGGAGGTCAGCCTATTGGTCCACTAAGGCCTGTGTTTCAGAAGAGGCTGCAATTAGAGTGGCCTGTAGGCGTAGTCAGCCTCCTGGTGTTCTGTGATGACTGCAAGCCAGAAACCGTCAGCTGACGGCAACTTCTCTGTGGGTTTCTCACAGGATCACCATCCTGCTCATCTTGCAGAAATCCCCACTTCCCTACGGCCCCCAAAGACGTTATTCATCAAAGTGACCTGTGCCCTTACTAGTCATAGAGACAGATTGCTTTCTGGGTAAGAGATGGCCAACTGCTTGGGTCCTCAAATCTCTGGGGAAAATATTCCTCCCTTTCTTTGCTGAGCCAGATGACTTCTAACTAAGACTGCTTTTTTCTTCTTTGGGTGTTCATGGTCCTCCTGGCAATCAGAGCCCTGCCTGCCCACTGGGTACCTTTACAGAGAATACACAAAAGCTGGCCAGTTTATGGAAAGGGTAAAAAAAAAAAAAAAGCTGAGTTGCTTGAGGGATTTCTAAAGCAAAAGCTGCTTTTATGAGTCAGGAACAAAACACAGATATTAGTTTGTAATGAAACCAGAAACTTGAGGGTCATTTAGCCTGAGGCTACAGATCCCCATAACAGTGTTTATTTTAGAGACAGCACAGTTTTTCAATCTCAGAGACACAGAGAAAGAGCAAGAAAAAGAGATCAAGTAAGAAAAAAAAAAGGATGAAGAACAAAAGAGGAAGAAAGACAAATGTGAGGGAAAAAAAGAGGGTAGCAGGATAAGGATTTCTCTTCCTCAACTTGCTTACAGTAGATGCTGATAAACAGTTTAGGAAAACAGACTCAACAAAAATGTATTAAATGAGTTTTGATGTATCTTCCATGCAAAGAATATTCCTATGTGCTAATATATGAAAATACACATATAAGTTAGCCTACTCTGTCACCCCAATGTTGACTTATTGGGCCTTAATCTTGACCTAGCGGAAAGCCATGAGGGCCCTCTTTATGATTGTGTCAAAACACCATTTCCAAATATTTTTCCAAGCTAACTTCAACATTTTTGCCCTGTTTGTGATCAGCTTTTTGAGCCAAGACAATGTAGAAGCATTTAATGAGTCCATTCCCCTTGGACTGAACTGGACTGCCACTGTTACCCCCTCAACATTTGGTGGCAGATCTGATGAACAAAAACAACGGGGCTTCTTCCTCGGCTCTCTTCAAAAAAATGCCTTAATAGGAAACTTATTCTGCATTCCCCATGTTCATGCTTTCAGTGCAAATCTTTGTTTAATCTTAATAGAGAATTTTAGTCCAAGGGTTCTTCCATGGACAAAAGGTGTTACTCATGGGAGCACATCCCTGGAGGACCTTATTCATGAAGGTTTCCTTAGGTGGTGTTTGAAAGAAGAGAAGTCTCCACATCCCCTAAGTCATTCTGGATTTCTGAAAGGAATCTATGTCCCTTGGACATTTTTTTTCCTAACTAAAAATAGAGAAAGAGGAGAGAGAAAAAGAAAGAGAAAAGGAAAGAAAGAGAGAAAAAGAAAGAGGAAAGAAAGAACGAAGGAAGGAAGGTAAAGTTGAAAACAGAGAGGGAGGAGGAAAGACAGAGAGAGATAAATTCCTGAAGCCAATTATGAATCTTTAGGAATTCATTGGTGTTCTTACCTTCACTGCCCAGACAGTATGTCCCATTCTGTTCCAATTGATAATCTGAAGGGGTGCTGTTGCTGCTGCTGCCAAGTCGCTTCAGTTGTATCTGACTCTGTGCAACCCCATAGATGGCAGCCCTCCAGGCTCCGCTGCGCTGCCGTCTCTGGGATTCTCCAGGCAGGAACACTGGAGTGGGTTACCATTTCCTTCTTCAATGTAAGAAAGTGAAAAGTGAAAATGAAGTCACTCAGTCCTGCCTGACTCTTAGCGACCCCATGGACTGCACCCCACCAGGCTCCTCTTTCCACGCAGATTCTGCCAATTGGGCAAAAAGGGGGAGAAACATACATTCTTTGTTGCAGCCAGAATTTGTATCTTGCTGGACACCACAGCCACTCCTCAGCTTATTTCCCATTGTTCCTGGGGGCTTCCCTGATGGCTCAGTGGTAAAGGATCTGCCTGTTAATGCAGGAGATGCGGGTTCAATCCCTGGGTTGGGAAGATCCCCTGGAGAAGGAAGTGGCAACCCACTCCAGTATTCTTGCCTGAAAAATCTCATGGACAGAAGAGCCTGGTGGGATACAGTTCATGACATACAAAAGAGCTGGACACTACTTAGCAACTAAAACAATTTAAAAAAGAAAAAAAACCCATCATTCCTGAGAAACAAAATTCTTCTAGATTCTCCTCACCTGCTTTCAGCAGTAAGGAAGTGAAGTGTCCTCTCCTCATTTTACCCAACCTCTATATAGTAGAGAATCCAGGCACCTCAGCCTTCAGGTTGCCAGATCTGTGCCCTGATACTGTTAGTCCTGGAGGCGTTAGCCCACGGAGCAATCCACGGAAGCTCTGCCATCTTCTTGGGTGGGTTTATGTTACATTAACACTGAGATTATTGTCATGTTTCCGTGTTGCCATCTGTTCACTCACATTATACAGCTTGACATGCATGCAGGAAGTCTGGAGCCACTTAGGAGCCTTGGGACAGAAGATGCATCCTAGCCAAGGAGATCCCTCATTGTCTGGGCATAGCTTAGATGGAGAATGGCAGACTGGAACAAAGAAGCTCATTCTCTACTGTTTAGAGGAAATACAGGTGCAACAAAGCTTGTTTTCTTCATCTCAGCCTAGAAAGGACGCACATTCTACCAACATCGCAAGGCAAAGATTCCTGAGCAGGCTTGTTGTTTCCTAAGGCAATCCGGGTCTCCCTTTAGGAGATCCTGGGAAGCTGCATGGAAACGGGACTGGCCACGAGGGAAACACGAGGTGACTCACATTCTCCTTCTAGACTTGGTCTCCACCTTCACTTCTGATCAAAACTTCAGGGTTCATCAGAGCTGTTGTTCAGCTAGGGTTAGGTCAGAAAAATGAGAAGCCGAGTCATTACAAGAAGGTCTTAAAGCTGAATTACCTCCACACAGACCTGAGTTTAAGAAGAGAGCTTTTGGGCCAGGTGAGCATTTAAGAGTGGCATGGCAGACTGTGCCAGATGCAGAACTATAAGCCGTATGAGCCAAATCGTAAAGAAGACGCTTGCTTTGGTCTCCCTGGCAGACCGTCTTGACCAAAATATCTAACGTCCACTTTCAGAGCTTCTGGTGTGGTAAAAGTACTGAATAATTACTACTAGCTCTGAGGGTTTCTTGTTTCTCCATTGCAAACACAGAGTCCTGCCCCTCCAGACATGTGGGAAGTGAAGAGTCATCACTGATGACTTGGAGATGGGGATGACACCCATTTCCTGCAAATAGCAGACCGATCTTCAGCAAGTGGCTTCATTTAGCTAAATAATTCTTTCATTGTACTTCTCTCTCAAATGCATTCCCCATTTCATCTTCAAATCAGAGTACGAGAAACCTCTAAGGAAACCTCGCAGTTTTTAAGAGCAAAAAAAAAATCAAACATTCTCCTCAATCAGTAAGCAGATTTCCCAGTGGAATTTCAAAATTTAAATGAATAGTGGTAAAGACAGGACTGTTGCAGCTCCACCTCGTGAATCTTTTTCTGCTTGTCTTCAGAC
>SJYC01129870.1:0-22208 GCA_006408675.1 Madoqua kirkii | reverse complement strand
CACAGGTGATGCTCAAGGAATGTAGTCCCCTATTTCGTGAATCCACCTTTTGAAGAAGAAAGGGATGGTTTTTGCTTCAACTCTTTCTTGCCACGTTTCCTTTTCCTGCCCCAGTCCTTTGGACTTTGGCATCATCTCATTTATATGGTTGTTTCCTTTCTCAGGGCCAGCCAGTTACCTCAGGAGGTACGCAAGCATCTCATTGCAAACCAGATATCTCTAGTCCTGATGTGAAGCAAGAGGCAGTCAGGGACTCCAGGCTTTTCCTTGCTGGGAGTGACATTCTTCTCTGGTCATCTTGGACATCTCACCTGGAGGATGACATGACTATGCATCTGCACCTGTGAGGACTTTACAGACTGAATCCTGTGCAGGCCAGAGGGTGCCTGTTACCTGGCAGTGCCAGAAAGGTCTCTACTGTTTCTCTTTACATAATGTTACTACTTTTCTTCATGTTGATTAATTTATCAATGTTCAAGTGACGTCTATTGCTCATCTGAAAGGGGAGGAGAAAATATGCACTATTTAAAATGTTCTCAAAGAGCCTTTTAAACTTTAGTGTCAATAGATAACACTTGTTCCCCTGCTTTCTTAGTGGTACAATATTCAGTCACAAGCTGGCATCACAGAACCTGAATTTCACCCACCCATGTACAAGTTGCACATTTCCTTGTTGATGTGAAGCCAGAGTGTGTGTTCTTTTCCCAGCACTTTGACATTCATACTGTTTTGGTTTGTACCTGTAATGGGTTAAATTACTTCAAATTCTTGGACGATGGGTTCGTTGTGGATGCCTCACGAAGTGATAAACTGAAACCTAGAATACAGAGAGAAAGGTTTCTCCCAACCTTTGTTCCTTCACCAAGAGACATGATGGTGACCAAGCCTGGCTCATTCGCTAGTCAAAAGAGTTGTGAAACCTAACAGTAACTGTGGCCCTTTCTCTCCTTTCCACAAAGGCTTCTGCCAGCTGTGCATCGCATCACAGTTGTCCTCTCTGCATTGGAGAGGGCTGTGA
Source organism: Madoqua kirkii (assembly GCA_006408675.1). Classification (NCBI taxonomy): domain Eukaryota; kingdom Metazoa; phylum Chordata; class Mammalia; order Artiodactyla; family Bovidae; genus Madoqua; species Madoqua kirkii. The sequence goes on along the minus strand of SJYC01129870.1, from coordinate 21,190 downwards.
GGAAGGCATCAGTGAATTGTTTCATGGGTACTTCTGCTGACTATTGGCATTTTAGGAAGCAGTCACAAAGCAGAGTAGCTGAAGACAGTGTTTTGCCATTGGCGGCAGTCTCAAGAACTGGCACTCCTGAACAAGAGAAGGAGACACTACTCAGTATAGGTCAGATGTGACCTGGCTCTTCTGTGCTATTCCAGGTGTTGATCCCTAGGCCTGCCTTTTCACTTAGCCTCCTGAGGCATATATTGGATAAGTGTTTTCTCTCGGGTGGCAATGGTAATAAACTACAATGTTTTCAAACTAAGTTACCTGTAGAAGCTCATGTTTGCCCTTGATTTATGTGGGTGACAGAGAAATGGGTAATATTGGGCACTTGAAGGCAAGGCCTTTTAAATGATGTATCTTTCCTTTTTACACTGCTTTCCTGTTCTATGCAGACACTAGTTTCATTAGGATAGCAGCAGTCATTTTGAGAGGCATGTTTTTGCCTCCTGGAAATGATGATGGTGGTGGCCGTGATAGTGGTCTTGTTGGTGATGATGCTAATAAGAAAACCATCACAACCACCTCTGATAGAAAGATTGATGGAAGCAAGAACTATCCTCAGTTCTTTTCATTGGGTAATTTCCTGATCTTCTCAAATCCTGTGATTTGTTTTCTACTGGTAAAAAATATTGAAGGGCAGGTCTGTGTTCCTTCCCTGTCATTTGACCTGAGGCCAAAATATGGTAGAGGTAATGTAGATAGTGGCACCTCCTTCAAAAGGTCAAAGGCATGGAGGGAACACAGCCCCACCTTTTAATAAAAAAATGGATTAAAGATTTAATGAGCATGGCCAGGCCCATCAGAACAAGACCCAGATTCCCCCTCAGGCAGTCTCTCCCATCAGGAAGTTTCCATAAGCCTCTTATCCTTCTCCATCAGAGAGCAGACAGACTGAAAATCATAATCACAGAAAACCAACCAATCTGTTAACATGGAAAACAGCCTTGTCTAACTCAGTGAAACCATGAGCCATGCCTTGTAGGGCAACCCAAGACGGATGGGTCATGGTGCAGAGTTCAGACAAAATGTGGTCCACTGGAGAAGGGAATGGCAAAGCACTTCAGTATTCTTGCCTTGAGATCCCCATGAACAGTATGAAAAGGCAAAAGAGAACACTAAAAGATGAACTCCCCTGTTCAGTAGGTGCCCAATATGCTACTGGAGATCAGTGGAGAACTAACTCCAGATAGAATGAAGAGACGGAGAAAAAGCAAAAACAACACCCAGTTGTGGATGTGACTGGATGGAAGTAAAGTCCAATGCTGTAAAGAGCAATACGGCATAGGAACCTGGACTGTTATGTCCATGAATCAAGGCAAATTGGAAGTGTTCAAACAAGAGATGGCAAGAATGAACATCAACATTTTTTGAATAAGCAAACTAAAATGGACCGGAATGGGTGGATTTAAATCAGATGATCATTATATCTACTCCTTTTCCAGGCAAGAATACTGGAGTGAGTTGCCATTTCCTTCACCAGGAGATCTTCCCAGCCCAGAGATTGAACCCGGATCTCCTGCATTGTAGGCAGACGCTTTACCGTCTGAGCCACCAGGGAAGATATTATTAAGAAGAGGTGGCAAGAATACACAGAATAACTATAGAAAAAAAAGATCTTCTTGAGCCAGATAACCATGATGGTGTGATTACTCACCTACAGTAATATCCTACGGTGCGAAGTCAAGTGGGACTTAGAAAGCATCACTACAAAGGAAGCTAGTGGAGGTGATGGAATTCCAGCTGAGCTATTTCAAATCTTAAAAGATGATGTCCTAAAAGTTCTGAACTCAATAATGCTAGCCAATTTGGAAAGCTCAGTAGTGGCCACAGGACTGGAAAAGGTCAGTTTTCATTCCAGTCCCAAAGAAAGGCAATGCCAAAGAATGTTCAAACTACTGCACAATTGCACTCATCTCACATGCTAGCAAAGTAATGCTGAAAATTCTGCAAGCTAGGCTTCAACAGTACATGAGCTGATAACTTCCATATGTTCAAACTGGATTTAGAAAAGGCAGAGGAATCAGAGATCAAAATGCCAAAATCTATTGCATTATACAAAAAGCAAGAGAATTCGAAAAAAACATCTACTTCTTCATTGACTATGTCAAAGGCTTTGACTGTGTGGATCACAACAAACTGTGGAAAATTCTTAAAGAGATGGAAATATCAGACCACCTTACCTGTCTCCTGAGAAATCTTTATGCAAGTCAAAAAGTAACAGTTAGAACCAAACATTAAACAATGGACTGGTTCCAAATTGGGAAAGGAATACATCAAGGCTATATGTTGTCTTCCTGCTTATTTAACTTCTATGCAGAGTAACTCATGCAAAATGCTGGGCTGGATGAAACACAAGCTGGAATCAAGATTACTGAGAGAAATATCTATAACCTCAGATATGCAGATGACACCACCCTTACAGCAAAAGTGAAAGTAACTGAGGAGCTTCTTGATGAAAGTGAAAGAGGAGAATGAAAAAGCTGCCTAAAAACTCAACATTCAAAAGACAAAAAACATGGCATCCAGTCCCATCACTTCATGGGAAATAGATGGGGAAGCAATGGAAACAGTGAAAGACTTCATTTTTATAGGCTCCAAAATCACTGCAGATGGTGACTGAAGCCATCAAATTAAGAGATGCTTGCTCCTTGGAAGAAAAGCTATGGCCAACCTAGACAGCATATTAAAAAACAGAGACATTACTTTGCTGACAAAGGTCCTTCTAGTCAAAGCTGTGGTTTTTCCAGTAGTCATGTATGGATGTGATAGTTGGACTGTAAAGAAAGTTGAAGTGCTTTCAAGTGCTGAAGAAGTGATACTTTTGCACTGTGATGTTGGAGAAGACTCTTGAGAGTCCCTTGGACTGCAAGTAGATCAAACCAGTCAGTCCAAAAGGAAATCATTCCTGAATATTCATTGAAAGGACTGATGCTGAAGCTGAAGTCCCAATACTTTGACCAACTGATGAGAAGAACTGACTCACTGGAAAAGACCCTGATACTGGGAAAGATTGAAGGCAGGAGGAGAAGGGGATGAGAGGATGAGATGGCTGGATGGCATCACCGACTGGATGGACATGAGTCTGAGTGAACTCCAGGAGTTGGTGATGGACAGGGAGGCCTGGCGTGCTGCGATTCACGGGGTTGCAAAGAATTGGACACGACTGAGCGACTGAACTGAACCACAGCTTTCTTATTCAATTGTCTGCTGATGGATATCTAGATTGCTTCCATGTCCTGGCTGTTGTAAACAGTGCACAGCCAGTTTTAATATGGACAAGGAAAGATAGATAAGAGAGGTCTCAGTGGACAAGAAGGGAGTGTCAGTAGTAGAGGCCAGTGGGAGGGCAGAGCATCCCATAACTCAAAAACATAGTGGAGCGGCTCTACATGCTGGTGATTTCCTGGAACTACATCAGAAAGCTCTAGAATGTTTTTTGCCTAGCATTTCAGCCACAGGGAAAGTCATCCAGCACCAACAGTTTTGATATGAGGAAGAGAAGAAAGAGACGGTAGGTCTTGAGCACAAGCAGGACACGGGAAGAGAAGATGCCAATATGAGGCTGTAGTGACTCAGAACTCGAAAAATTAATGCAGCAGCGCTGTCTCCTATTGGATTACATTCTCCACCTCAACAAGCCATGGAGCCATTGTGTTGCCATGTCATTCAGGGACATGGGGACTCACCCTTGCACAGTCAGATATAATATGGGCAAGAGAAAAACAGGAAATGAAGTCTTGTGTCACAGGGACTGATTGGGTAGGCCAGATGTCAATATGAGGTGATAGATACTGTTATCACCAGAACATGTAGTGGAACAGTGCCACCCAGGCTGAATTCCTTGAACTGCAGCAGAAAGCATTTGGGAAGAGATGTTGCCAAGAATTTCATCAGTGTGGTCATTTACCATGCACAGCTAGTTGTGTTAAGGGCAAAGAAAGGAATAGAAGAGATGCATTGGGGCATAGAAAGGGAGTGAGGGGAGTAGATATCAATTGGAACATGTAGAGTCTCACGCAACTTGAAAACCTGGTGGAGCACAGCCAATGCTGGTAGATTACTTGAAGTACAGCCTGTCTCTTATACACATCTTGCTTTCTTTTTATACTTTAAGTGTGTGTGTCTTATTTCTCACCCCATTTCTTTTTTTTCTCTTTCATTCATTTTTTCCCTCATTCAGCTCATAGAGATTGCATTTCTAAATAAGCACTAGGCATTGTGTGCTAGGCATTGTGGACCTAGAGGTTACCCAAAAAAAACTTACTAGTAAGGACATCAGGAAACATGTACTAAATAACTACATACTGCAGGGTGGAATATCAAATGTCTTTAAAAGAAATACAAATAAAATGGAGGAATTGAGGGTAGCTTCACGGTCCGTAGGAAAGTCTCCCAAGCACAGCCAGTTTTGTTAAGGGAAAAAGGAGAATAGAGATATTGGGGCACAGGAAAGAGGTAGTTTAGTATATGTCAATGGGAATGTTTAGGACCTTTATTACTTGAAAACTTAGTGGAGCTGCACCATCTACCAGTGAATTTCATGAAATTCAGTAGAAATCTCACGGGAAGTTATTTTTTCAAGGCATTTAACAGCAAGGACAGACAATATCCTGTCCACAGCCAGTTTTGATTGGACAAGGAAAAATATATAAGAGAGGTCTCGGCACACAGGAAGGGAGTGGGGTCAGTAGATGTCAATGGAAGGGTATAGTTAGTTCAGTTAGTTCAGTCGCTTGGTCATGTCCAACTCTTTGCGACCCCATGAATCACAGCACACCAGGCTTCCCTGTCCATCACCAACTCCCAGAGTACACTCAGACTCATGTCCATCGAGTCAGTGATGCCATCCAGCCATCTCATCCTCTGTCGTCCCCTTCTCCTCCTGCCCCCAATCCTTCCCAGCATCAGAGTCTTTTCCAATGAGTCAACTCTTTGCATGAAGGGGCCAAAGTACTGGAGTTTCAGCTTTAGCATCATTCCTTCCAAAGAAATCCCAGGGCTGATCTCCTTCAGAATGGACTGGTTGGATCTCCTTGCAGCTGAAGGGACTCTCAAGAGTCTTCTCCAACATCACACTTTAAAAGCATCAGTTCTTCGGTGCTCAGCTTTCTTCACGGTCCAACTCTCACATCTAGGTTGGTCATAACTTTCCTTCCAAGGAGTAAGCATCTTTTAATTTCATGGCTGCAATCACCATCTGCAGTGATTTTGGAGCCCAAGAAAATAAAGTCTGACACTGTTTCCACTGTTTCCCCATCTCTTTCCCACAAAGTGATGGGACCAGATGCCATGATCTTCGTTTTCTGAATGTTGAGCTTTAAGCCAGCTTTTTCACTCTCCTCTTTCACTTTCATCAAGAGGCTTTTTAGTTCCTCTTCACTTTCTGCCATAAGGGTGATGTCCTCTGCATAACTGAGGCTATTGATATTTCTCCCAGCAATCTTGATTCCAGCTTGTGCTTCTTCCAGTCCAGCGTTTCTCATGATGTACTCTGCACATAAGTTAAATAAGCAGGGTGACACTATACAGCCTTGACATACTCCTTTTCCTATTTGGAACCAGTCTGTTGTTCCATGTCCATTTCTAACTGTTGCTTCCTGACCTGCATATAGGTTTCTCAAGAGGCAGGTCAGGTGGTCTGGTATTCCCATCTCTTTCAGAATTGTCCACAGTTTATTGTGATCCACACAGTCAAAGGCTTTGGCATAGTCAATAAAGCAGAAATAGATGTTTTTCTGGAAAGGTGTAGAGAATCCCATAACTCTAAAGCGTAGTGATTCGCCGCCATCTGCTGGTGGATTCCGGGAACTACATCAAATAGCCCTCGAGTGTTATTTTGCCTAGCATTTCAGCCACAGGGATAAATCATACAGACAGCATCGACAGTTTTTTTACGAGGAAGGGGAGAGAGAAAGGTAAGGTATTGAGCACAAGCAGGTAGTGGGAGGAGAAAATGTCAGTTTGAGTCTTTAGTGCCTCATAGAACTCGAAAATTTAATGCAGCTGTGTCATCTCCTGGTGGATTACTTCCACTACCTCCACAAGCTTGGAGGTGTTGTTAGCATGTCACTGAGTGACATGGAGACTCACCCATGCACAGCCAGTTATAATATAAGCAAGAGAAAAACGGGAAACGAGGTCTTGTGGCACAGGGAGGGAGCAGGTAGCCCAGATGTCAATGTGAGGTGTTTGAGACTGTTATCATCAGAAAAACCTAGCGGAGAAGTGCAAATTCGGCTGGATTCCTTGTACTGCAGCAGAGAGCATTGGGAAAGAGGTGTTACCAGGACCTTCATCTACGTGGACATTCACCCAAGCACAGCCAGTTGTATGAAGGGCAAAGAAAGAAAAAGAAGAGAGTTATTGGTGCACAGGAATTGAGGGGGGGAGGGTGTAGATGTCAATGGGATTGTGCAGGCTCACATATTTCGAAAACCTAGTGGAGCCGCGCCCTCTGCTGGATGATTCCTTGAACTACATCACAAATCCCTGCCGTAGTTGTGTTGCCAAGGCCTTCAACGACAGGACAGTCAGCTGTGCACAGTCAGTTTTGATATGGACAAGAGAAGAAAGAAGTCTTGGGGCACAGGAAAGGAGTGGGGGTAGTAAATGTTAATGTGAGGCTGTACAGCCTTTTATACTTAAAAAACCTAGTGGAGCAGAGCCATTTGCAGATGGAGTTCTTGACCTACATCAGAAAGCCCTGGTGAATTGTGTTGGCAACCCACTCCACATCATTCAGTGAACACTGAACATGGTGACTGACATATGGATACAGTCTGTACAGGAGGACCTGTCTTTGTTGGTGACCAGCTTGATTTAGAGCTGGTCAGTCAAGCTGCTCAGTCTCAGGACCTCAAAAGGTGAGCATCTCTGGCTGAAACAGAATGGTGACTAGAGGCCTACCTTTGGCCTTTCATCCTCACCAGCAGTGAGAGCCCTTGAACCACTTATGTAGTCTATGCCTGTTTGCTACTTAAAGTGTGGTCCAGGAACCAGCATCAGCATCTCCTGGGAACTTGTGACTCTGAGGCCTCCACTACAGACCTATTGAACCAGGACTTGCACTTTCATAATATGCCTGATGATTCCAGTGCACGTTAGAGTTTGAAGAATACTACTCCTTGCTACCTTGGGGACCAAGAATTTGACATAATTGAACTATATTTTACAAATGAACCTAGAAGACTCACAATGATGTACCCAAAACGACACAAATAGGGGGTGGAAGATCTAAAGTTAGCAACTAAATTGCCTCACTTTCAGCTCAGGTGTTTCTGCACTATTCTAGTCTGTTGTACCCTGTGGCAGATTCCTCTCTGGCCACAGAGGACAACTTCATGCTTTGTTTTTGAGACGAAACCCCCTGTCATATGTTTTTGCATCTAAATCCATGACTTCTGGAACTCCCCTGGTGGCTCAGTAGTTAAGACTTCACCTTCCAGGGCTTCTGTGGTGGTCTGGTGGTTGAGAATCCATCTGCCAGTGCAAGGGACATGGGTTCGATCCTTGTCTGGGAAGATCCCACATGCTGTGGAGCAGCAAAGCCCGGGCACCACTGTGCTCCAAAACTAGAGAAGCCACAGCAGTGAGTAGCCCAGGCACTGCAACAAAGAGTAGGCTCTGCTAACCAGGACTTGGAAAAGCCTGACCAAAGCAACAAAGGCCTAGTGAAGCCAACAAAAAATAAACAAGTGCTTTTAAAAATTGGAAAAAAAAATAGTTAAAGACTTGGTTTTCAATACAGAGATTAGAGATTCGATCCCTGGTTAGAAAGATGGGATCCCACATGCCTCTCAATCAAAATCCAAAACAAACAACACACTAACAAATTCCACAAAGACTTTAAATGGTCAACATCAAAAACAAAATCTTAAAAAAAGGACATGACTTACTACCTTACCTAACACCAAAGTTCTCCAGAACTGAGGTCAAACCAGATCCCTACAATTCCCCTCTCCTAAAACATCCCTCACTGCAGTCCTTCCTGGAAACTGTCTTTGGTGAGTCTTGTAGCCTAATGGGAAAATGTCTAGGATGCAGGCATTCATTATTGTGACATCACTAAGCTGATGGAAGTTCAACGCTAAGACTCCAGCTTCTGGCAAGGACTGGGATGAGCCATGTGTGGACTTCTGTCTAATTCTTTGGACGTGATATCACCAATTACTTCTGCTTCTGCTGTTAGGCAGGACAGTTGCCACATACAGTAAACATTTCAGCCTTGTTCCTTCAAAAGGTGAATTTAAAATATAATAGATATACCAAAAATCTCTTTTTTAAAAAAATTAAACCTAATCAAATAATTCTGTCTTTAATTTTTAAAATTATTGTTGATCTATGATATTAGTTTTGGATATACAATATAGTGATTCAATGTTTTTATAGATTATACTCCATCTAGAGTTATTATAAAATGTTGGCTATACTCCTTCTGCTGTACAGTATATCCCTGTTGCTCATTGATTTTATACATTGTAATTTGTACCTCTTAATCCCCTACCTCTATCTTGCCTTTTCCCTATCCCTCCCCACTGGTAACCACTACTTTATTCTCTGTATCTGGATACACAGAAACATCGGTAAATAGAAGGACTTAGTTTCTTGATTCCTGATCCCAGAAACACTCCCACTGAGGTTAGGAATGCTTGGTGTAGTTCTTGTCATGGGGCCACACTGATAATGGGGAAAACAAGGAGCAGGGTATCATGGTGGTTTTGGTGTGTCCTGGCCCAGGACTCAAAGAATGGATTCTTCCACAAAGTCCTTGGACCCTGGGGCCAGTTGTAAGCAGGCTGGCAACATTTATTTAATTAGACTCATCATACTCATTTGAATTGCAACAGTCTACCAGAAGATGATCCAGACACAGAGAATCCCACGAGAGACTTATCCAGACCTGCCTTTGTGTGTGAATGTCTCCTGTGGAGGCACTGGTCAGCAGTGGCCTGCCAAGGGGACAGGGCCTCTGGCTGCAGCAGACCTGGGAGGTACTGCATGTGACATAAGTCCTCTTGGAAGAAGTCACCATCTTCCTTGCCACAGAGCCACCAAGCAGATGACCCACAAACTGGAGAGCAATTACAGCAAGGAAGTTCTTGCACTGATGCAAAAGTTCTAGGGCCCACAACAGATTCCCCAACCTGGGGATCCAGCAAAGGGACAGAGAACTCCCAGGGAATTTGACTTTGAAGCCGAGAGGGATTTGATTACACAAATCTTTGATTACACAAAACTTCCACAAGACTGGGGAAACAGACTCCTGGAGGGCACAAAGAAAACCTTGTGCACACCAGGACCCAAGAGAAAGAAGTGACCCCACAAGATACGGAGCCAAACTTGCCTATGAGGGTCCAGGAGTCTCTGGTGGACACATGGGTTGACAGTGGCCTGCTGCAGGCTCAGGGGCACAGAATATAACATTCCTGGGAGCTTTGGGGAGTGCTGGCATAAGTCCTTTTGAAAGAGGTCCCCATTACTGCCATTATCCCTACCATATTTTGGGCTGAGGTGAAATACAAGGAGGGAACACAGACCCACCCATCAACAGAAAATTGATTGAAAATTTACTGAGCATGCCCCACTCCAGTCAGAGAAAGACCCAGATTCCCCTATAGACAGTCTCTCCCATCAGAGAGAATCCACAAGCCTCTTACCCTTATCTATCAGAAGGCAGACACAATGAAAACCACAATCACAGAAAACTAATCGAACTGAGCACATGGACCACAGCCTTGTCTAACTCAATGAAAGTATGAGCCATGCCATGTAGGGCCACCCAAGATGGATGGGTCATGGCAGAGAGCTCTTGCAAAATATGATCCACTGGGGAAGGAAACGGCAAATAACTTCAGTATTCTTGCCTTGAGAACAGCAAGAAAAGGCAAAAAGATATGGCACTGAAAGATTAACTCCCCAGGTCGGTAGGTGTCCAATATGATACTGAAGAAGAGTGGAGAAATAGTTCCACAAAGATTGAAGAGGCTGAGCCAAAGCAAAAATAAGGCCCAGTTGTGGATGTGACTTATGATAGATGTAAAGTCTGATGCTGTAAATAACAGTATTGCATAGGAACCTGGAATGTTAGGTCCACGAATCAAGGTAAATAGGAAGTGGTCAAATAGAAGATGGTGAGAGTGAACATCAACATTTTAGGAATCGGTGAACTAAAATGGACTGGAATGGATGAATTTAATTCATATGACCATTACATCTACCACTGTGGGCAATAATCCCTCAAAAGAAATGGAGCTTCCCTCATAGTCAGTGAAAGAGTCCAAAATGCAGTACTTGGTGCAGTCTCAAAAACAACAGAATGATCTCTGTTCATTTACAAAGCAAGACATTCAATATCACAGTAATCCAAGTCTATGCCCCAACACATAATGCTGAAGAAGCTGAATTTCAGTGGTCTATGGGAGACCTAAATGGAGAAGGCAGTGGCAACCCACTCCAGTACTCTTGCCTGGAAAATCCTATGGACAGAGGAGCCTGGAAGGCTGCAGTCCATGGGGTCGCTGAGGGTCGGACACGACTGAGCGACTTCCCTTTCACTTTTCACTTTCATGCATTGGAGAAGGAAATAGCAACCCACTCCAGTGTTCTTGCCTGGAGAATCCCAGGGACAGGGTAGCCTGGTGGGCTGCCATCTATGGGGTCGCACAGAGTCGGACACAACTGAAACGACTTAGCAGCAGCAGCAGCAGCATGGAGACCTAAAAGACCTTCTAGAACTAACACCATACAAAAAGATGTGCTTTTCATCATAGGGGATTGGATGCAAAAGTAGGAAGTCAAGAGATACCTGAAGTAACAGGAAAGTTTGGCCTTGGAGTACAAAATGAAGCAGGTCAGAGGCTAACAGTTTTTCCAAGAGAATGCACTAGTCACAGCAAACACCATCTTCCAACAACACAAGAGACTCTTTACACATGGACATCACCAGATGGTCAATATCAAAATCAGATTGATTATATTCCTTGCTGCCGAGGATGGAGAAGCTCTATACAGTCAGCATAAACAAGACCAGGAACTGACTGTGGCTCAGATCATAAACTCCTTATTACCAAATTCAAACTTAAACTGAAGAAAGTAGGGAAAACCACTAGACCATTCATGTATGACCTAAATCAAATCCCTTACAATTATACAGTGAAAGTGAGAAATAGACTCAAGGGATTAGATCTGATAGACAGAGTGCCTGATAAACTATGGACAGAGGTTCGTAACATTGTACAGGAGGCTGTGTTCAAAACCACCCCCAAGAAAAAGAAATGCAAAAAGGCAAAATGGTTGTCTGAGGAGGCCTTACAAATAGCTGAGAAAAGAAGAGAAGTGAAAGGCAAAGGAGACAAGGAAAGACATAAGCATTTGAATACAGAGTTTCAAAGAATTGCAAGCAGAGATAAGAAAGCATTCCTAAGTGATCAGTGCAAAGAAATAGAGGAAAACACTAGAATAGGAAAGACTAGAGATAGCTTCAAGAAATATTAGGGATAGCAAGGGAACATTTCATGCAAAGATGGGCACAAAAAGGACAGAGACAGTATGGACTTAACAGAAGCAGAAGATATTAAGAGGTGGAAAGCATACACAGAAGAACTATACAAAAAATATCTTAATAACCCAGATAACCACAGTGCTGTGATCACTCACTTACTGCCAGACATCCTGGAGTTCAAAGTCAAGTGGGCCTTAGGAAACATCACTATAAACAAAGCCAGTGGAGGTGATGGAATTCCAGCTGAGCTATTTCAAACCCTAAAAGAATGCTGTGAAAGTGCTGCACTCAGTATGCCAGCCCATTTGGAAAACTCATTAGTGGCCACAGGGCTGGAAAAAGGTCAGTTTTCATTCCAATCCCAAAGAAAGGCAATGCCAAAGAATGCTCAAACTACCACACAATTGCACTCATCTCACACGCTAGCAAAGTAATGCTCAAAATTCTCCAAGCTATGCTTCAACAGCACATGAAACGAGAACTTCCAGATGTCTAAGCTGGGATTAGAAAAGGCAGAGGAACCAGAGATCAAATTGCCAACATCTGTTGGCTATCACAAAAGTGAGAGAGTTCCAGAAAAAATCTATGTCTGCTTCATTGACTACATTAAAGCCTTTGACTATGTGGATCACAACAAACTGTGGAAAATTCTTAAAGAGATGGGAATACCAGACCACCTTACCTGTCTCCAGAGAAATCTGTATGCAGGTCAAAAAGTAACAGTTAGAACCAGACATATATCAATGAACTGGTTCCAAATTGGAAAAGGAGTACATCACCTTTATATTGTCATCCTGCTTAGTTAACTTCTATGCAGAGTAACTCATGCAAAATGCCAGGCCGGATGAAACACAACCTGGATTCAAGATTGCTGGGAGAAATATCAATAACCCCAGATATGCAGATGACACCACCCTTATGGCAGAAAGTGAAGAATGAAAGAGCCTCTTGATGAACTTGAAATAGTAGAGTGAAAAATCTGGCTTAAAACTCAACATTCAAAAAACTAAGATCATGACATCTGGTCCCATCACTTCATGGCATATAGACAGGAAACAATGGAAACAGTGACAGACTTTATTTTCTTGGGCTCCAAAACCACTTAAGATGATGACTGCAGCCATGAAATTAAAAGACGCTTACTCCTTGGAAGAAAAGCTATGACCAACCTAGACAGCATATTAAAAAGCAGAGACATTACTTTGCCAACAAAGGTCCATCTAGTCAAGGCTATGATTTTTCCAGTAGTCATGTATGGATGTGAGAGTTGGACTATAAAGAAAGCTGAGTGCCAAAGAATTGATGATTTTGAACTGTGGTGTTGGAGAAGACTCTTGAGAGTCCCTTGGACTGCAAGGAGATCCAACCAGTCAATCCTAATGGAAATCAGTCCTGAATTGGAAGGACTGATGCTGAAGCTGAAGGTCCAATACTGTGGCCACCTGATGCGAAGTACTGACTCATTGGAAAAGACTCTGATGTTGGAAAAAATTGAAGGCAGAAGGAGAGGGGGATGACAGAGGATGAAATGGTTAGATAGTATCACTGACTCGATGGACATGAGTTTGAACGTGCTCTAGGAGTTGATGGACAGGGAAGCCTGGCGTGCTGGAGTCCATGGGGTCACAAAGAGTTGGACATGACTGAGCAACTGAAATGAACTGAACCCAAAGATTGTGATAAGGAGGGAAGAAAAGAAAACCCAGGACTTCTCCCCTCTTCCTGGAATTTATTCAATGAAATCTAAACATTTCATTGATGGTTTTTCCAGTGGAGTAGAAGGAAATGCTGGAAGGGCAGAGGAGTCTTCTATCAAGTACTAAAGTACATTTTTCTCAACATGAATAGGATGTGGGTATGAATCAAGGAGGACTTCCCAGATAGTGCTTGTGGTAAAGAACTGGCCTGCCAATGCTGGAGACATAAGACATGTGGGTTGGATCCCTAGGTTGGGAACATCTCCTGGAGGAGAGCATGGCAACCCACTCCAGTATTCTTGCCTGGAGAATGTCAAGCACTCATGCATGCATGGATCAGGAGAGAAGCACCCTACATTTTGAAATGACTTAAAGCTTTTCTGGACATGATTTGCTGAGGTTGATAGATTTATGTTAAAGAACTGTTGTGAGTTGTTCCAAAGCTCAAGTCCATGCACTGTGTCCAATTGTGGAAGTCTGGCAACATTTGATTTTTCGTGGTTTTTCCCTATACCTTTCCATATGAGAATGTGACTGTTTCATGTACAGTATCTATGAATGTAAAATGATTCCTCTGCTGGGAAGGAAGGCAGTGGTACTTATGCTTGTGAGATTAGCTGGGGTGGGTTATAGTCACCTATGGCTGCTGATCAGCAGAAGCAGCTTTCATCTGACTAGTGAGGTCTGAAGAATTTGAATAATTTGAGATATCTGAGGGGTTCCTGCTGGATGTCAGCATGCAAAGCAGATTGTGACCGGGGACATGAAGTGTTCAGAGTTCTTTGTGTCCCTTAATGTCTCTATCAGTTGATGAGAATAACAAGGAAGTGCTTGTTGAAATCCCCACTGCCCTTGATGAAGCTGAGGAACAGTGATCCCTTAACTAAAGTAATTTTTCCAGGCCTCTGTAAATTATGTGGGGCCACTAGTATTTGAAGGAGTAAGTAATAAGTGCTACTCTGAAAAATAAATTCTTTTCTCACAGCCTGGCCACTTTCCCACAACTTTCAAGAATGAAAGACTTCTGATTTCTGTGGATCCTTGAAGATATTTGTGAAATAATTCCATTAATGCAAAGCCCCTTAATGGTCCTGGAAGCAGGGTATCTGTTCTGAACTGGGGCCTTGGCAGAGAAAGGGGCAGGCCAAGGAGAACAGGGCAAGAGTCAGGAGCTTGGGAACAGGTTAGCTGGGCCATGGATATAAACAAAGCTGCAAGTTTCATCTGAGCCACAGGGTCCTCTTCCAGGATCCCTGGCTGTTAATAGAGTGCCTTTCTTTGTGGTTTTACAACTTTCTTGCTGGGGGTCACTCTTAGCTCCTCGAGGCTTCCCACAGTTCCTTCCCAAGTGGCCTCCATATTTTTTTGAAAGAGAGGAATTTCAAAGGCTTGGGTAGTGATGAGAAGTCTTGAATGGCAGGGTAGAGATCTCTATAAAGCCAAAGAAATGCTGGCAAAAATGGTCAAAGTCCACTTGTTCAGAACTCTGAAAATTAACCAAAGGCTTGCAACACTCTGAGATGCTTTCATTCAAGCAAAACTGTTGAATATTATAAGACCAATAAGAACAGCAGTGTTGGTGGCTTTTCACTTGGGCTATTCCCATCTATTTCTCCCCAGCTTCACAGAACCCTTAAAATTTAGCAGCCTTGAAATCACAGTAGCTATTAAAAAAAATCAACCTGAAAAATGAACCAAAAGAAGCCCAAATGGAAACAGCCCAATTGTCCTTCCATTTCTAGTGACTATGACTGGGGAGTGAGATTTGAGAGACTTGCTTTTTTACTTTACAGCACTTCTATATAATTAAACTGTTAGTAGAGCTACTTTAAAAATAAACAGCAGTGATAAAGATAAAACAGAGCAAAAGAGGGTTCCTAAAAATGCTCTAATGATTAAGGAATTGTAGATGAAAATTGTACAGAACTATTCATGCTGTTTCTAATTTAAAACCTATATAAAACAATAGTTTGGCCACCTGATGCAAAGAGATCCTGGAAAAGACGCTGATGCTGGGAAAGACTGAGGGTAAGAGGAGAAAGGGGTGACAGAGGATAAGATGGTTCAATGGCATCACTAGTTCAATGGACATGAGTTTGAGCAAACTCAGGGGGATAGTGAAGGACAGGGAAGCCTGGTGTGCTGCTGTTCATGGGGTTGTAGAGAGTCAGACATGACTTGGTGACTGAACAACAACATATACAACATCAATGTTTTTTTAATTCAATGTGCCATCTTTAGCATTTCATTTTAGTGAAAGCTAAAAATGTTTCTAAGAGCTTTTTTTTTTACGGGCTCCATCCCTGGTCAGGGAACTAAGATCCTTCCACTTCAGATTCAATTCAATTCTCCCTTTCTCTAAGAGCTTTTGTAGGAATACATTTGACCTTTGCTTCCTGATTCTACTTTTCCCTGTGAAGTTCTAAGTTTGCCAACTGTAAATTCTCTTACCATGATGGTTTGCAGGAGCATACGCATAGCAAATAGTGAAGAGGCATAGGGCTTTTTCTGACAAGCTTACTTTACTACTCTTTGCAAAAATAACTATAAGTTAACTCAGCTATAATCTTTGGGGGGGCAAGTTTTTGTTGTGGTGGTTATTTTTTGGCCATCCAAATAGCATGTGGGATCCCAGTTCACTGACCAGGGATCGAACCCTTGCACTCTGCAGTGGAAGCTTGGCATCTTCACCACTGGACTGCCAGGGAAGTCCCAACTCAGCTATAACCTTATAAGCTAATCAAAAAGCAATTATAAGCAGCTTTCTGTTCCCAATGTTAAAACCCCTCCTGAAGCCTGAAAATACTTTTGACAATCAGTGCAGAATAGTGCATCTTGTGCTCAAGAGGTACATTAGCAAGAAGACTTTAGATAGCTGTCCACTGTGATAACATCCTCACAATTCTGTAGGAGGCTGGCTACATTTGAGCCTAGGGGGAAAAAACCTACCAGGAAAAAATTCCCCATCTTCCACTCCAGACACAACAATCACCCTTTTTTTTTTTTTTTTGAGATGAGGAAGTAACCCTCAGGGTTCAAATTCTTCCCATGATTATTAGAAAGTATCTCTGCTTAAGAATAGGATGTAGCCAGTGATCGAATCTCTTACAATTACCTGTTGACCGTGATGGGATTCAGATGGTCTTTCATGGCCCTGAAACTGTAGGTACAATTTTGTGCTAATGCGAATTTGAAAGAGTGTCTGTCACTTTCATCAGTTTCCTAAGGTGGCCTGTGGTCAAAAGAAATATAAGATTCACTCATCTAAAGGTTTCCTGGATTGAGACTCGGAAGTAGCAAGCTGATGAAAGACATTCCTTTACCCCTACTTCTCCTCAATTCTTCAAAGACAGCTTTGAGCCTGGGGTTGTCCATGTATCTGAAGTTTCTTTCACATTATATCCAGGCAGAGGATGGAAGCACTGATGGGATGGCTGAAGGCAGCAAAATCTGATGATGGCAGAAGGGTGCTTGCAGGCTCCTAAACTGAAAGGGTCTTCAGGGAGAAAGATCTCTTCCAACTCTGAGAGTAGCCCCCGTCTTAGCCAGCTTGTGGAGCCAAGAGGAGAGAGAAGCTGGATTTTCCTGGATGTGAGGATCAGGTAATGAGTAATGACTGACATGTTAGGCACCACATAGACCCAGTCCAGAAATCTGAGTCCTTCTCTAATTGCATGCACTTGGGCAAGACCCTTAACCTTTGGAGATCTCATTTCCTTCTCAGCAGACTGATTTTTGGACTAATGGCACAAGCGTGTATCATTTTGAGTTTGGGTTTTAAGTTTTGTTTATATTTCCTAAACTTGGAAAAGCCTGACTTAGAAGCTAATTTGAAACAAAGCAAGATGTGACTGAGGTATCACCTGTAAAGAGTATCTACCTGGGACCCTGAGATGCCTCACATCACACTAGAGTAGACTTTAATGTCTCAATTTCTATCTTATAGTGTGGAGATTTGAATGAGATACCAAGAGGAAAAGGCAAGAAGTGAAGTGATGCTCAAAAAATCGCTGCCTGAAAAGAAGAAATAGATTCATTAGTCCCTCTGGCAGAAGCAGCAAAATTGATATGGGAAACTGGAAGAAGATCCATCTTGAAGGGATAATTATTAGTCTGTGTAGAGAATAACCACAGAGGCTCACCTGTTCCCTCAAAGCCGAAGGCCATATCTATGGAGTGTTAAACTTCAGAAATAGTTGATGAAATATATGGGAATACTCTCGTATATTATCGGTAGGAATGTCAATTGCTTTAATCCTTTTTGGAAACAGTTTTCAAATATTTAGTAAGAGTCATGAAACTCTGTGTACCTTCTAAAATTCCCATTTTGGATACCATCCTAAAGAAATGATCCAAATGATTGAAAATTCATCGTGCACAGACTGTCATCAAGGTGCCATTGCTCCTACCAGAATATGGGGAAATGATGCATAAATTATGTGAAACAAATGATGCTTACTGTCTTCTAATCTCTCCCCACATACCCAGCCTCCACCAGCTGCCTAGCATCTCCATGTATCCTCTTCTTTCCATTCATTTACTTGCAAAAATTCTCCTTATCATAACATCACTGTGTGACCTTGTTGTTGTTGTTGTGCTCAGTTGTGTCTGACTCTTTGTGACCCCATAGACTGTAGCCCGCCAGGCTCCTCTGTCCACGGAATTTTCCAGGTAAGAATACTGGAGCAGGTAGCCATTTCCTACGCGAGAGGATCTTCCCAGCCCAGGGATCAAACTTGTGTCTCTTGCATCTCCTGCATCGGTAGGTGGATTCTTTACCTCTAGTGCCACCTGGGAAGCCCAGGTCACTTGCGTTATGCCAAGGGCACTCACCCCCTTCCCAAAGGAGATAACCCGAAGTCTCATCCTTGTTTTACATCAAGCTTCAGGTGCAATACCTCTGGATGATGATACTTCTTGTTTCTTTCTGAACGTGACACCTCATAATTTAAAGACCTACAGTTAAGGATGACATTAAACATCCCCAGTAGTCTCAATACAAGGTGAGAATAAGATAACAGAATATGTGCAATGCAATATCCATTTATAAAGGAAGAAGAGAAAAACCACCCTTGGTGGTCCTCAAATTCTCACAGACCTCATGTTCTGCTGGAGAAGAGGAGGGGCTCCCTGATGAAGGCATGAGTTACTTGGGCTACATTTCTGTTGCCCCTGGCTTCTGTTCTCTCAGAAGATCATCCTTGTCCATTTTTGTCATGGCCACATCTGAGGAAGGCATGGGGAAGGAGTCCCCTTCTGGGATGTAGCAGCCCATTCATTGGTAGGCTACATGCGTGGTGGGGTAAGCTCTCTCAGGTCCTTGATGGTGAGGCTGGGGGTTTCTCCAGCAAGACAATCCCTTTATCTACTGAGGAGATTAGACATCTCTTTGTTGTTGTTTTTCAGTCACTCAGTCCTGTCTGACTCTTTGTAACCCATGGACTGCAGCATGCCAGGTTTCCCTGTCTTTCACCATCTCCCGGAGTTTGCTCAAACTCATGTCTATTGAGTTTGTGCTGCCATCCAACCATCGCATCCTCTGTCATCCCCTTCTCCTCCTGCCTTCAGTCTTTTCCAGGGTTAGGCACTTTTCCAGTGACTTGGCTCTCTGCATCAGATGGCCAAAGTACTGGAGCTTCAGCTTCAGCATCAGTCCTTCCCATGAATATTCAGGGTTGATTTCCTTTAGGACTACAAAAATTCTCCTTATCATAACATCACTGTGTGACCTTGTTGTTGTTGTTGTGCTCAGTTGTGTCTGACTCTTTGTGACCCCATAGACTGTAGCCCGCCAGGCTCCTCTGTCCACGGAATTTTCCAGGTAAGAATACTGGA
Organism: Madoqua kirkii; assembly: GCA_006408675.1. Lineage (NCBI taxonomy): Eukaryota > Metazoa > Chordata > Mammalia > Artiodactyla > Bovidae > Madoqua > Madoqua kirkii. Next base: position 2,116 of record SJYC01129870.1, on the reverse strand, counting down.
GCAGGTAGCCATTTCCTACGCGAGAGGATCTTCCCAGCCCAGGGATCAAACTTGTGTCTCTTGCATCTCCTGCATCGGTAGGTGGATTCTTTACCTCTAGTGCCACCTGGGAAGCCCAGGTCACTTGCGTTATGCCAAGGGCACTCACCCCCTTCCCAAAGGAGATAACCCGAAGTCTCATCCTTGTTTTACATCAAGCTTCAGGTGCAATACCTCTGGATGATGATACTTCTTGTTTCTTTCTGAACGTGACACCTCATAATTTAAAGACCTACAGTTAAGGATGACATTAAACATCCCCAGTAGTCTCAATACAAGGTGAGAATAAGATAACAGAATATGTGCAATGCAATATCCATTTATAAAGGAAGAAGAGAAAAACCACCCTTGGTGGTCCTCAAATTCTCACAGACCTCATGTTCTGCTGGAGAAGAGGAGGGGCTCCCTGATGAAGGCATGAGTTACTTGGGCTACATTTCTGTTGCCCCTGGCTTCTGTTCTCTCAGAAGATCATCCTTGTCCATTTTTGTCATGGCCACATCTGAGGAAGGCATGGGGAAGGAGTCCCCTTCTGGGATGTAGCAGCCCATTCATTGGTAGGCTACATGCGTGGTGGGGTAAGCTCTCTCAGGTCCTTGATGGTGAGGCTGGGGGTTTCTCCAGCAAGACAATCCCTTTATCTACTGAGGAGATTAGACATCTCTTTGTTGTTGTTTTTCAGTCACTCAGTCCTGTCTGACTCTTTGTAACCCATGGACTGCAGCATGCCAGGTTTCCCTGTCTTTCACCATCTCCCGGAGTTTGCTCAAACTCATGTCTATTGAGTTTGTGCTGCCATCCAACCATCGCATCCTCTGTCATCCCCTTCTCCTCCTGCCTTCAGTCTTTTCCAGGGTTAGGCACTTTTCCAGTGACTTGGCTCTCTGCATCAGATGGCCAAAGTACTGGAGCTTCAGCTTCAGCATCAGTCCTTCCCATGAATATTCAGGGTTGATTTCCTTTAGGACTGACTGGTTTGATTTCCTTGCAGTCCAAAGGACTCTCAAGAATCTCAAGAATCTTCTCCAACACCACAGTACAAAAGCATCAATTCTTCAGTGCTCAACCTTCTTTATGGCCCAACTCACATCCGTACATCACTGGGAAAACTATAGCTTTGACTATATGGACCTTTGTTAGCAAAGTAGTATCTCTGCTTTTTAATACGTTGTCTAGGTTTGTCATAGCTTTTCTTACAAGGAAAAAGTGTCTTTTAATTTCATGGCTGTAGTCACCATTTGCAGTGATTTTGGAGCCCAAGAAAGTAAAAGCAGCTTCTTTTCAAGACATCACTTTTCTTCTAGTCAATTCTATAGACTGATGACTAAAGCAGACGTTTACCAAACACTAGATTCCAGACTGGGTGATTTTGTCTCGTGGCATCAGTACTTGTTGCCTAAGTCTATTCCTCTGTTTCTGATTTTAATGACATCCTTGGTTTATGCTTTAGGATAATTCACAGAAATACCCTGGGATGGAGAGGCTGCAGGAGGGTAATTGTCTTTCCCAGGCTGGGGATGTCCAGCCTAAGGTGTTTGGTAAGAGCTGAAAGGATCAGGTTCTGGCTCCTCCAAGGTCTCTGTCTCTGCCTTCACTAATCTTACCTTCACCTTGGGGCAGATAATTGGGCTTTGTCCATTGTGCACAACTGTCTGACTCAGCCAACTTGGAGTGTCAACTGCAGGGCTTCTATTAGGAGAGCTGTATTTTCTTCCATCTCTGCTATCAGACGGATCAGCTTCACCACCCAAAACTTGTCTCTTGCTTGTAGCACCTTTTTGAATGTCACAAGGAGAAACTAAAACAACACCAGTATCTCAGTTCTGTACAAATCCCATAAAGCCCTAACTGTACTAGACACACAGTTAACAAAAAATGATCTCTTTGAAGCCACATAACTGGTTTGCCCATTTCCCAACTCAAGACAGAGGGCTCTCACTGTCATTTACCCCACCTAGGCTTAGACAGACCACCTGCTCTGCCTCTTGAGAAACCTACATGCAGGTCAGGAAGCAACAGTTAGAACTGGACATGGAATAACAGACTGGTTCCAAAGAGGAAAAGAGTACATCAAGGC